>JAOBAY020105954.1:0-27728 GCA_025331085.2 Zoanthus sociatus | reverse complement strand
AAAATCCCATACATTTCCTTTATAAATCAAAAGATGATGTAATATGAGTCACAAATATAGCTTGGGCTACCTGTGGTCGCACAAAGCACAACGTCATTTTAACCCATATTAGGCATTATTGCGCAAAAATTGCAATTTCTAATGGAAACCACAAAAAAAACTGACCAATTTTAAGACTGGATTGCCACGGGCAACCCGGTAATAAAGATTAAAAGTAAAATTCTCTCAAACGTATTTGATGAAAGGTAAGGGCTCAAGTTGGGAGAAGCAAAACAACTAGGACTGAAGGGGGTAACATCACTCAAAAATTAAATGAACAGAGAAAAAATTTAACTAAAATAGAGTGAATACTAAAGAATAAAGAATGTGGAAATGAGGTGATGCCGCTCAAGCAGATCTAGCGCAATTGTCAGTCTTTTTCAGGATATCGTCATAATTCAAGATGATGGATGATTCACATAAAAAAATGATTTCACAAAATTAAAAACTTTTTTGTAGATGATTGAGTTTGAAACAAAAAGAAATCGTAATAGTTTCACTTTAGAAAATGTTATATAAATCAATCAAGCAAAATTATTGGAATCTTACCGGTGCTTCACCATTGTACAATCTCGACATATTGCTTTTTCACATGTTTGGCAATAAAGTTTCAGAGCTTCTTCTTCATGCTCTTCACACATACGGAGGCGTGCAAGTGTGACAGGACTGCTTGTTTTTACCTCTTCCATGGACATCAGCTTGTGATCCTTAGTTCGTTTTCCTCGCCGATGGGCTACAGTACAGAAATTACAAAGGAACATGGAGCATACTGAACATCGAGTTGTTGGGGGGTCTTGACTGTCACAATTTTCACACTCGATGGATGATGCCTGCGACTCCTCCTGCAGAGACATAACTGACATTATATTGTTGAGGAAAAAGTTTACAGGCAAGGAATCCAATTTTCCATTCGGGACCTATAAAACGAAAGAATTCATTATTAAATCATAAAAACAGTTAGAAATAATCAACATATACTGTAAGTTTAAATAACACAAACGTGCTAGTGACAATTTTGAACCCAAAATAATGGGCATCGTGGGGCATCGTGGCCAAGTTGGTAGCAAGCTTCACCCCTTAAAACTACCACAAAAAATAGTAAGCCTGAATCATCAAAGATTCAAGTTACCTTCAATCACTTTTATACTATCTATACTTGATGTTCATCTTTATAGTAACACGAAACAGCTATCCATGGCTGCTTGCATTCAGGCTCATTATTATTTGTGGAAGTTTAAAGGTGTAAAGTGCACTACCAAAGTAGCCATAGTGCTCATTATTGTGCCTTCAAGTTAGCTGCTAGCATTTTTGAACATAATCTATATTTGAACAAAAGCTTATTCTCAACTGCTTAAGAGTTCTCTGCTCCTTCACAGTCTGGTGTAAACTGAGGCAAACAATTGGAAAAATTCGAGAGTAAATCAGTGAAAACCCAAGACACAGCCGAGGCTATGAAGACAAGGAGAACATATTTTATTTCTACTATAAAATCATTTCTGTCCTAAAAAGAAAAAGATGATATAAGAAGCTTATATGTATGCTTTAATTTCTAAGAAGAAACAGTAAATTTTCACAACTTAAAGAAATCCAACCATAATTTATTGTTTGTTATTTTCGTTATTTCCATTCTTCTGAGGTAGATAAATGGGTACCAACATCTGCTATAACCTAACTTGTGATGGGCCAGTGTCCCACCCAGGGAGAGTCACTCTCATCTGCCTATCACTACAGAAACCGAATAATAAGCAACAACTCTATGGGCCACTTGGCATGTGAAGGATTTGGCTTTTTAGCTAGTTCAGCCGTTTAGGAGGGATTGATTTATTATTATTAGAATTGCTTGTATGTATACATATCAGTAGTTAAATCTTTCTCCTTTCTAATGACATATTTTGAAGCCACATTTTTCACAGCACTGGCAAAAAGCCAACACAAAAATTGAATTATTGAGGACTAAGTGTCACTACCTCTGAGCGTTTCTTACCACAGTCTCATTTCTGCATTCCGGACATGTAATAACATTTCTTTTATAACTTTGTTTCTGAATCTTCTCCAGGCACTTTTTACAGTAGGTGTGCAGACAGGAGAGAACTTTAGGGTCCTGAAAATGATCCAAGCACACAGCACATTCTAAATGCTTCTTCAAGTCTTCCAATGACTTTGCAGTTGCCATAGTGATGAATCACTTTACCCTTCAAAAAAAGTTAATGCATTACTGTAATTATAACACTGATTTTTATTACAGCTATTAGTTATGTGGTTGAAAGAACCCTTTTTTTATTATACTATAAACTCTATCATCACTTCCTTTTGCTTAACTATATTTTTGCAGTTGCGTTGGGTGTACGACCTCTGCCTTCCAAAAACAAGTTCCCAAGTTCGATCCCTTGCTTTTTTCCATCAAAGCTTATTCAGCTTTCAGTTTTTATGATGTTGATCTCAAGTTCTGCTGACAGAAACTAGAAATACTGTAAGTGTTTAGGTAGCTGGCATACATCTTGATGCTTTTATTTACCAAAGGTATTTTTAAGTTAGTTGATGGATTGACAAAATTTCCTTATTCTTTACCCCTTGTTCCAGATGTTTGTGCCAATTAATTAAACAAAGAATGATTCCTCCTGCTCCTGCAGAATCATCAGCGAGCCACAATCTTTTTAAATTGGGTTTAAACGTTCTTAAAGTCTGACTTTTTTTATTGTGTGTGTATTTACTGAGTACCATGGCATGGCTAATGGTCATCTTGTGTTGCATCCCCAGCCTTCAGATAAGATCTTTCTGCCACCCCATTGAGTAATTAATCACATACAGATTTTGTTCGGTAAAGTTCAGTGTCCATTATTGAAGATCCAGCAGATCCTCTTGTTTTGATTGCTGCCGTGGTTGAAGGTCATTTGTTTATTGATTAAGTAAAAAATGCCAAAAGGATTTTGTTCCAGGGGTTTTCAAGAGCCGTTCAGCTTCAATGTCATCTATTTCAGTAAGCTCTTTCAAGAACAAATAATTGATGTTGTCTCCATGTCAAAACACTTTATGACAGCTGATCTTGCTTTTTTCGACTTGCTAAACCTGGTCAGTATGAACCTTAATTCATCTATCAGGAGAGACAGATCCCCTTTTCTCTGTTGGGTCAAACTCTGTTCAATAGCCTCAGTGTTTTGAGAATGAAGCACTCCAAAATCAGGTACGCTTGGCTGAATTTTGCTTGAGTTATTTCTCTTCTTTATCACAATATGCCTCGGGGGATTGTAATACGCTAGTATGCAAATACTGGTCTTGGACTCGGATGATTAGTTACAACTTGCATATTTATCTTCATTATTTTCGTTATTTTCAATATTTCCCTCACGTTCTTGTCTTAAAAACATTTTATTACAGCAATCCTATGTCCTTTGCTTTCTTGAGGCATAATTTCTCAAGTTTTGGCCAGTTATAGACCAAGATAATATTATTTGTAGCTCTTCTTGTCCCATAGCTTGATCCTTTTTTGTTTGTATATATATTCTTTCTTTCTGCCATTTTGGTTGAGTGGTGAATCATTCAAAGATATGCTCTTTCTTTGCGTCCCCCAACGTCCATGTTCATTCTCTGTCTTTTTTTCCCCTTGCTATTGCCTCAGAGCGAAACCAGCCACTCTGATCGAAGACTTTTTCAAAAGTTTACAACTGAATGTTCTGTTTGCTGCCATTATCTTATCTTTTCTAGTTTGCCTGTCAATCTCTCTATTTAGACCGAAGTCCTTTTTATATTTCTTTTCCACTGTCTAAATAATCTAAATCAATTAACTACAACAATTTTTTTCATTATTCGGCGATCTAAATCGTTTAATTCACTCAAGGGCTTTTAAGTGCCTCATGCAGATGATTCAGACGGCATCAATCGAGTTCCAAACATTGCAGAACTGATTTTACAAAAATATTACCTGGCAAATTAAACGTTAACAAAAATCAGGTGAATCCTATCTCGGTAGATCATTATCAAATCTGCCTTTAACTGCAGTTTTTAGAATGGCAAATTACCATAACGATAACATGTAAGGAAAAATCTATATTAGTTGCATGCTACGAGTGCAGCTAAATATTACGAAAGTGGCTATAAATCCTCTTCCCAAAATTTTCAATTTTTTATCTGCCAATGACTCAAGTTAATCCATGAACATTGAAAACTTCCCTGAAACTGCGAAAAACGTTAGTTTTAGGGCGTAAGAAGTGCACCACTGATTTTAGCAATACTACTAGAAAATCTTTAAAAATTGTCATACCTTTGAAGTTCTTGGGTGTAGCCAAATGCAAAAGCGAAAGTGTAGGCTTGACCAAATTTTAGGTATGCATTCATAAATATCTGAAATATGAATATGAAAATATATGCGGTACGCAGTAAAGCAGAATATTGTTTTCTGCACGGTATTATAGGTATTTATCCATTGTTTTAAGTGACTAGTAGTCGCTTCATTAGAAGTGATTAGCATATGGCGCGTGTATATAAAGTGTGACTTGTCAGTTTATTCTTCCTTTGAGTCCTAGCACGACACTACTGATGTAAATACGCTACAAGAATGTCAGAAGAAAATTCACATCACGAACGCGTGAGTCAGGACCCTGGTGCGGAAGCTCTCATAAAGATGGCTGTGCATCATTCCAGGAGAAATATTGCCAGCATTATAGATAGTAAGCTTGAAGAATTTGCTTCCAGATTTTCCGAAGATAATTTCTCAACTGTAGAAAGTGGGTGCAAGAAGGTCAGGCGCGAGAAGTATGCTTGCAAAAGGAAAGGCAACCAGCAGCAGCTTGACCATTGCCTAGATGTATTGTAGAAGATTGAGGACGCCAAAGCTTTTCTACATGCTCGCAGTTATGATGAAGCAGAGAGATCTTTAGAGGAAGGTTCACAGTTGGTTTTAAAAAGGGCTAAAATAATAAAGAGCGACAAGAGCGAGTATATGGCTGGATGATAGTAAACTAATACTTATCCGACGAATTGGCTTCAGATTCGGATGATGAAAAGCGAATATATCGGAAGGATGGAAAGCTGAGTTGGCTTAGGCGGAAAAGAAGGTCACACAAATATTCGAATCTCGGCAAACTACCGGGATCGAACCTGGGAACTTGTGGTTGGCAAGCAGAGATCTTACCAACTGCGCCAACCACGTACGCCCTCCTCTTCCTCCTCCTCTTCACATGCATGAGACTAAATAAACAAGTTGTTATAAGGGGTAATTCGTTGGTATTCACTAATAATCAAGTAGCACTACGTTTACAATCGGGCAACATGAAACAAACCCTTAACAACACGAATTTGAGTCGAACAAATAGAAAGTGCCATACGGAAAATATCAAATGACAATACTTGGACAACAAATCAGTAAACTCATTGGAGAAAGTGTATCCATGGTCAAGCTGATTCAATGGACCCACTGAAAAACAATTTCTTTTCTCAGAGAAATATCAATGGAACATAAGAGGATGGGAAATAAGCGAAATGCTACATCCTTTTAGCAGCAGAGACAGGTTGAGTTGTTGTTCATTATTTCTCGCCGTATAGCCTAGCTCCAAGGTACTAGCTGTTCTCCATCAGCTTTACATTATATTTATTTAACACCTTAATTGGTGTCACAGCGACCGAGCAGAGACAGAAACGCTAATGAATGAAAAGGTAGACTACAAAGAGAAATCTAGGTGCGCAGGAACCCTGGTAAGCTTTTGCACTCACAAGTGTGACCATAATCCCGTTCGCACCACGTCACTGACGTCAACCAGGTCGTTGTGTATTATTATTATAACGGTCTCGCCTCCCTTGTTTTCCAATTTGTTTACTACAAAAAGTCAAATTCATAGCTATAGCACTAGCAAAGCCAACAATTATCACATGTATTACTGCCGAACAAACATCAAAAAATTCACAATTCTTTATATCAAGGCCCCAAAATTTGGTACTCACTACCTTCTACAATCACTTCTCTGTCGAGCTTTTCTAACTTAAAAAAAAATTACTCGAATTTTTGCTAAAATAATTAATACATAAATTGGATAAGCCGTACACACGAAGCACTATCTTTTATTAACATATGATGATGTATGAGGTGGCCTCAATTATAAGCTTGGTGGTTTCCTGAGGTCACCCCGCCGTACTTTGCAATCATGTAAACTATATATTAAGAAAAAAGGGGGAAATAAACGATGTATGTATGACAAGAGAGAGAGAATGGCTTATATTTTGTGTTTCACACCCTATTACCTAGTTCCACACGTGTTAAGCAATAAGACTGCGTGTTCTGTCTTTGATGATAAATGATTATAAAGGAAGTGAGTGGGATTTGGAGAACAGCTATTAGCTTAGAGGCTACTCTGAGAAACAATAAGCTATAGCTGCTCTCCCACAGATTTACATTATTTACGAAATACTTTATTTGCTGTCGCAGCGCCTGAGCTGAAACAGAAACACTAATAAATGAAACAACAGACTACAAAGAGGAATCTAGGCACTCAGAAACTAGAGTGACAAAGATCCCCTGTGCTCCATGTCATTGACGTAAACACAGTCAAGCACAATGGTGGCTGTTACCATTCAGTTCAAGGTATAAATAAATTTGTTGTTGTTGTTGAAAGAATGGTTGGTATTTTACGGCTAAATTTCTTTGAATCTATGGTCACTAAATACCAAGGATTAAAAGTATCATTTAAAATGATTAAGACTATAAAACGAAAGCAATTACACTGTATTGATATGGCAGCTATTTCAATTTTTAGTTATTAATAACAGTAGAGTTTGTTCAGTAGCCACAAATACAACGTATTTAAGTCAAATTGACAGTATTAGAAGAGAACTTGGGCATATAAATATTAGGAGAGTCACTCCCATCGAACAGATCATCAGAGATAAAGATGAGGAATGACATAGACAAAAACCCTGGTCACTCACTTCATGATAATTTACCATCAAAGACAGAACACACAGTCTTCGTAACAGAAGTTGTTTTGTCAATCACGGCTTTTTAGGCCATCTTGAACAGTCATCCTTTCACGTTTATATTGTCTTGGTATATTCTTGTAAAGTTTTTGGATCTCAATATCTATTTTAGCATAAAACAGATTCGTATTGCGATTTTTTTTATGAATTTTGATAAAATTTTGTTTTGATAAAAACCTCAATTATTATCATCACCATTACTATAGTAATGCAGACAGTCACTTACTTGGTTTCATCGTATGGCTGCCTACACAGACAGTACAAATCCTCTTCCTCCACTCCTTTCTGTGCCTTGCGGCACTCAGCACATGCCCACTCATCCATGGTCTGGGCCTCCTCTGGACTGATGTTGACGCATGTGCCATGAAACCAGTTAGCACAAAGATCACAGCCAATGTAAAACCTGTTAACAAAGACCATAAATTAAACTTCTGTTGTTCTGGATCCTTTGTCATATCAAAATATTTTTTCTCACACATCTCCATCCTTGTGTTTCCTTTTGTTTTTATATACCTATCTCACTGTGTTATCTTGCTTGGTATCACTATGTAACCACCTCTTTATGTATCTCTCACATATTAAATTCGATATAAGACTACATTCCGAAACGCCAGCTTTAAAATTCTTTTCACTACGATGTACAAGTTACCAACTTGTAACGATAGAGAGAAAGAAAGAGAGATAGGGCCAAGTTACTTTCGATATCTGCTCGTATTTTATCAGCTGATAAGATTTGTTCAGGTAATAAAAATTTTGTCCATCCATTTACGAAAACAAAAAGGGCAGCAGCTACAGCAACAATAACAACAATAATAATAATGATGATAATAATAATAATATTAATAATGATGATGAGGATGAGGATGGACGATGATGAATGAGGATAAATAAGGGTGATGATGAATGAGGATGATGACGACAGTCGGAGATGATGATGATATTGAGGAAAATAAATGCAGATGGATGATAAATGTGGATGAATGAGGATGAATGATAATAAATGTGGATAAATGAGGATGAATGATGATAAATGTGGATGAATGAGGATGGATGATGATGAATGAGGATAAATAAGGGTGATGCTGAATGAGGATGATGACGACAGTCGGAGATGATGATATTGAGGAAAATAAATGCAGATGGATGATAAATGTGGATGAATGAGGATGAATGACAAATGTGGATAAATGAGGATGTATGATGATAAATGTGGATGAATGAGGATGAATGATAAATGTGGATGAATGAGGATGTATGATGATAAATGTGGATGAATGAGGATGGATGGATGATGAAAAAAGATGTGTATAAATGACGATGATTAGGCTGCAGATGATGATGAAGATGGCCAAACAAATGGAACAAATTGCAGACCAAAACAGTTCCTACATACTTTGTGTCATCGTAAGGTGTTTTGCAGACGCAGTACAATTTCTCAGTTTCAATCTTTTTCTTCGTTACATTCTCGCTCTCATTGTCCCTCTTTCTTTTTCTGCTCTGTTCCCTTTTGATCTCTTCATGAATTTCCAGTGTTAATTCTTTTTCAAGCTGTGCTCGCTTTTTCATGATATCTTTTTTCAGGAGTTCTTTTCGTTTCTGTAGATGAGCATCAAGCTTGATAACCTTTATCCTCTCATTTTTCAAGGCCAAACTTTCCTCTTTGGCTTTCCGCTTCAGCTCTTTTTTCTTCTCTGTTTCTTCATTGCGCTCAACCCTGTCCAACATGATATCAATCACACGCCGACAGATGGCGAGTCTGTGAAAGGAAAAGATCCAAGAATTAAAGAGAACAGGATGGAAATCTTCAAGTGCCTATGAAGAGAAACCAGTTTTTACATTTCTAAACAGATCAATTCAAAAGTACTATGTACAGAAAGTTTCAAAGAGGTTGGATAAAAGGCCTGCGAGATATAGCTGCCCAAATTCGCTGGTTTTGCGTTGATGATTGGCTAGCTCATTATGCATTTATGGTACCAGGTTTCTCGTTCCTGTGACGTAGTTTTGTTCAAAAAACTTCCAAAGCGACACGAGAGAAAATTAAATAGCAAGTTTCGTTCACTTCTCGACACTGATCCACAGCATGGAATTGAAACTCAAGCTGTTATAAGAAAATGATTTTATCTTTATTTAGAAACCATTTTATCAGGTTTAAACTATTTCTAAATTGAATAAATTTGCTCTTTTATTTCATCTCTCTATTTTCTATTAACTGAAGCAAACAAAATGACGCGTGATATTGTCTAATTTTCCGATCTTAATGGCTAGCCACGGAACTCAAATCTTCCCAAACGCGTAGCATCTCTACAATTTATCTTAACTCTCTGAAATTTTGCCTGTTTGTCTTTCTTATCATGTTCTTTCAGACAACCAAAAACTGTTTTCGCTTCACAGGCACTTTAATTCAAAATCACAAGGCGTAAACTTGGAAATGATAGTAAGACTGTTCTGACAGTGCTTCTGTCGAAGCTGTAAAAGAGTTTGATAAAACTGCTCGATTTGTAAAATTTGTATATGACATTATATTTCCGTCTCATTACTCTGATTTCAAATTATAAAAATTGTAAAAATTGTATATATATAATTTGCAAAATACGTAAAAAAATAAGCGGCTTCCACTATATATTTCGCTGAATCTCAGCCTCTTCAGGTGCATGCCGCCATTTTGAAATTTGAAATCAGATTTTTAACAAAGTGCGTAAGGAATAGTAATGAGACGGAAATAAATAATGTCATATACAAATTTTAAAAATCGAGTAGATAGCAAGACTCAGATAAAAAGGATGCCAAAGGGGAACGTCGAATACCTTTTGGCTACGAAAACTGTATTACTTTAACTGAGTTAGTAACAATTAATAAGTTTTTCATTTGTATTTATCTAAACTTCGGGCATGAACATAAAGATTGTTTCAAAACTTCCACTGTACAAATTCTAATTCAAAGTTGAACTTAAAAGATGAAAGATTAAAAAGCTATATAAACAAGCAGTAATAATTGTATAGCAAACGTAATAATAAGATGTCAATCATAAATAAGACATACATTGAGGTTTATTCAACTCGTTTGTACAGTTATAATAACACAGCTTTTAAGATCTTCTGGAGAGTCAAATAAACAAAATAAACGTGTTCACAAGTAGTGAACTGGTGCAATATCATTTAGTTATCATTTTTCAAGTTAGCCTTATTTCTAGATATTGCAAAAGGCAACTACGTTGATTTCGCAAAACTACTTTAAGGAGAAAGAACTTGGATTGATATAGGGATCATTTTTAGAACACCTTAAAATCATCGAAATTTTTCCTTTACTATTTTTACGTGTTAAAGTGCTTCTACGATGAAAAGTCGATATCCCTAACATCTAGTAGTAGAAATTGCAAAAGGCAACTATGTTGATTTGGCAAAACTATTTTAAGGGGAAAGAACTTGGATTGATACGGATCATTTTTAGAACATCTTTAAATCATCGAAATGTTTCTTTTACTATTTTTACATGTTAGTGTGTTCCTACGATGAAAAGTCGATATTCCTAAAATCTAGTAGAAGCTGTCATCAAGTGCCAACTAGCGAGACGGTATTTAATAATTGGTAACAAATCGTAAAAACGATTTTCAAACATCTGATTTTTCTAATTTGAAGTTTGAAGAATCCCGCTGGACTCAAACGTTGAGCTGCAAAGGAAAACACTCTATGGTGTTTTACCACTTATTTAGATAGCTTTTCGTTAACCGAAATAGCAAAAGCTAATACTGAGAAATTAAAGTTACACAAAAGTGGGCTGACAGAGTGAAGTACAAGATTTGATACTATACCAATTAACAAGATCACCTAATATGTTTTTATTGAGTCTAGATTGTTTCTTAGTTGCTTTACTTTCCGAATCGCTGACTGATAATTTATCAACTGAATGATTTAACTACAAAGTTTGGGTTCTCATGGTCATTTCGACTGTTTCTGAAACTGGATGAATCGAGTTGCTCTTGATAAAAGGCTCACTGGCCGAAATTTGGTAGCTTGATATGGGAATCGATTGGAAATTCAAAAGCCTGAGATCCGAATAACTGAAGAAACTACTATAAAATGAAGTGAGTGTCAAACGATAGTTTTATTTTTTTTCTGTGTATTCGGAAGAACTCACCCCACGCACTTCATAAATGCTTTGGTTATGTTGGCATGAAAAGCATTTCTAGCCGCCCTGTTTGAGCTATTGCTGCAGCCCTTGAAGTTAAGTGATACTCTGCACTGATAGAAATAGTAGCCATGTGGAGTTTAGGTGCTGAGAAAACTTGAAACCAGGCAGCCGTTGTGGTAATTTAACGTTTTGAGTTATATCTAATGACATCACAAGTCGTCCTCGATGTAAAATTCCATATTACAAAACAAAAACAGGAAAATACCTCAAACAGCTACACGTATTATGGGAAAAATCAAAGATAATAATAACAATAATAATAATGATACAGTTCTTAAAAACGCATTATACACAGTCTCAATGATTTTTACATTAAAATCAATAAATCAATAAAAGTTAGAATAAATAAAATATTATAATAAAAACTCTTATTTTAGCAGTTATAAGCAACTTTAAAAAGATGCGTTTTACGTTTAATTTTAAAAGAATCTAAGTTTTCTGATAGTCTAATTGACAGTGGGAGCTGGTTCCATAGCTTTGGGCAGGCACACGCAAAGGATCGATCGCCATATGTGGCGGCTCTTGATCTAGGAACAGATAGATTGTGGGAACTTGAGGAACGGAGAGAATGGACAGGTTTATATATTGTTAATAGGTTCGAGAGGTAATCGGGGGCCAGACCATGAAGTGCTTTATAGGTATTAAGAAGGAGCTTGAAGATAATACGTTCTTGTACGGGAAGCCAGTGAAGACTGATAAGAGTAGGTGTGATATGTTCGGATTTTTTAGTTCTCGTGATAAGTCGAGCAGCGGAATTTTAAAGTCTTTGCAGTTTCTGGTATTTATCCATATCGACGTAACTCACAACTGTTTTTGAGTCTTTCATTACAAACACAATAAAAGATACGAACCTGTTGATATCCTGCCTAGACTCCACACTCATGTATCTCTTCGTGTACTGGAATGGAGAGCTCGAGCTCTTCTTTCCTTTGACTCGGTTAGCCTGCTGCTTCACTTGGTCTTTTGATGAGTGCTTCATCCTTGGTGCATTGGATGCTGTGTTACGAGCGATGGGCTTTGGTTGCAACTGTTGACTATAATCTGGTGACACTGGATGAAGACAGCAAAAAAAAAACTGCTATTGGCTTATCAGATGAATGGGTAAGTTTAGATCTACTCAGTGCTAAAATTTCTGAATACCAGTGTTGTTGTGTGTTTTTATCATAAAGTTACAAAGCGCATTTAATCGAGTTCAAAAATCATTTATCTATTATCAACATTAATACTAATTCCAAAGGTGTTATTAATGAAGTCAATCCGACGGAATATCAGGTAATTGCAAGATACATCACAAGAAACTGAATCTCAGACCAAGAGTCTTTGTAAATCTTTGAGTGGAACCTTTTAAACAGTTGCTTTGACTACAGTGATGATAAAAAAATTCAACCATGAGCAGTCTCAACTACAGAAAAACATTAGAAGCATGGCATACCAGAGTGACACCTAACGCAGATAACAATTCTTGCCCGTTAACTGGGCAATACAACATTCTTTTTAACAAATATTCATAATTATTTACATTTATTATTTTGCAATTCACGTTTTTTATTCAAATTTTCTCATTGCTTTTTTATCATTCATTTTACCCGTTGAAGACTGCAGTTCGGGCAGTCGAAAGTTCATAGTTTTTCAATCATTTTAGCCAGAGATCGTTTTTAAATTAGAAACTATGTTTCATTATGGCTGCGTCCCTTCAATATTTTTAAGTCCCAACAACTTTCTTCAAGTACGACTTGTCTATTATTAATATTACTATTATTACTACTGCTATTATTATTAATATTTTAATAATTATTATCCACAATACTTACCCATTGGAGTTGTATGACGTATAACCGAAGGCGGTTTATGAGAGACCCGAGGCCTACTCTGATTTTGTGGATCAGACTGAACTCCAATCTGTTTTATTGTACTGTACACAGGAGTTGTTTTGAGAGACAAAGTTGTTGACGAAAGTTGCGACCCAATCGTCAGAGGAGCCTGGTAACGGCTCTGACTGCTACTGACCATGGGTACTTTGGGTACTACTGGCTGTCGTGTGGTGATCACAGTCGTTGGTCTTATATTACTGGTGGCGGCACCAACAGTTCTTACAGAGGACATACTAGCCCCCGCAGTGATTGCTTTAAGGGCGGGTTGAATAATGGGTTTACTAAATATCGTTGTGGTTTTACGCTGCTGTGTTTTGATAGCGTTCTGCACTTTCTTTCGATTTTGTTTGAGCAAGTTAATCTGTTGTTTTGCCTGCTCCTGTTGTTGTTTTCTTTGTAGAGCGGCAGCCCGTTGTTCTTCAGCTCGCTTCTTTGCCTCCTCCTGCAGTCTTTTCTCTCTTTCTAGAGCTCGCTCGCGATCTAGTCGCTCATTGTACTGACGGATTTCCCATAACTCTAGCTTTTCCTGAAAACAAATGTTAACAAAAAATGGATCAGAAGCAAACTGTACCAAAATAAAAGATTAACATAACTTTTTTTTCTTGTATTCTACATTATCTTATCTTTTCGATTATGTTCAAACATGTTGCAGTTATTTCACCACAATTTGTTCAAACGTGTGTGCTTGGCATTCGAAGGTAACTGATTTCTTAAATAACAAAACATAACATAAAATCACCTCTGGAAACCAAGTTTCAAACACACGGGGCCCTGTTGGGACATTCTCTACGTTTTCTGGTTGCAAGACAATCTTTGGTCGTAAAGTTCGACCACGTTTACTGACAGCTGGGGGTGGCTTTGGTGATACTACTTGAGGCTTCTTTAATGATCGAACTGTCTTTCGCACCAGGTATTCTGCATGAAGACCATCATGGCTCACAAAACGGCGATCTATGATTTCTGTAGTAGTTGTTCCTAAGCAAAAAATAGCAATTACTAAATGTATGGTAATTTAAAGTGTATATGACATATTTTTTTCCTTTTTTATTTTGTTTATCTATGTACACAAACTGAAAGGAAAATTGATTTAAAAATGACAGAAAAAATAATTTTCATGATTTTTAGCGTCCGTAAGATGCTAAATTTTACTTTAAAAATTGTACCAGGGACTGGGGCGAGATTTTGGACCGTGACGTCAGTTGGTTTGAAAAATACGTGCATGATTGCTCAGCCGCTTGCTTCGTCTCCTGGTTAACTTTAAGTTTTGCTTTAAAACTGCACTTAAATACCCCTATTAGATTTGATAAATGTCAAGCAAATCTGAGGAAAGTGAGATTTCTAGTTTTGTAGAAAGTTTTTTTTATTCGGCTGTGTTTTGCAAACGAACTGACTGCGCGAATTATGGTACAATTTTTAAGCCGAAATTTTGAGTATTAAAAGAAAGAAAAGAAGGGTTTTTGACAATTTCTGGAGCTAAAAATTTTGAAACCCGTTTTTAACACTGGGCTAATAAAATAAAAAACTGTTATATACGCTTTAAGTAAAATTAAAACTACTGTTCATATTGGAAATATACTTATCAGAATGTCTTATAAACTTTTGTCACTGGTGTCTTTATCAAGTAATAGAATAGACTCTGATCATTGAAGAACAGATGCATATAACACAGTCTACTACATCGACAGAAGACGAACCACACATAGCCAATAACACTTCGTGGTTTTCCAAGTGACAAAAAGTCAGAGACGGTCTTGACTGAATCTTACACTGTCCCATTAAATGTTTAAGCTTTGAATACAAGAGAAATACCATTTAAACTTCAAACCGTCCAAACTTTAGACTCAATCGGTCTCTATTATTTAAATTGAACAAAAACATAATTGACTTCATCCTCAAGAGAGTTCCCTCCATAAGGGAGAGAGAAAGTAAATGTCAAGTTCAGAAACAAACGTTTCCCAGAAACTTTGAATACTTCATAAAATGTTGTTTCTCACTTTTCTTTTCTCACTCAATAATCATTCTATTAAAAGTAAACATCATTACAATATGCTGGCATTTATATTTCTTTCAAACTCTACCTGTACTAGTAAACAATGTTGTGCTGTTACTTCGAGGAGGTCGCACATTCATTTCTTCCCACTTCAAACATGAATGAAGGATACGACACTGGAGTCCTGCACCAGCTAACGTCTTCAGACTCCGTGTCCTGTACCTCCAACCAACCTTGAATGATGGTCTGGGAAACGACGCAGGCCACGTTATACCTACACCCTTAGTGTTGTACAGGAAGCCCTTCACTTCTTTCATGCCAGCTTTTCTAGCAAGTGCTTTCAGAAGATGCTGTTCAAGTCGAAAAATGTTAATTACACTATGCCTTCTAGGCCATCTAGCTACACAACAGTCTATCAGTTTTCGTGGATCTCGTATCACTGGTCTTAACATTGGAAACTTTTCCTCTTGCTTTGCTGGCACAGTAACAGGTTTTACACTTTGTCTGCTAACTAAAGCAGGTTGGTGTTGTGACCGTAAGACAGTAACTGAGCTTTTTGGTGTGTTTACCGCAACTGTCTTAGGAGCAATCACAGAGGGGCTTCTTGCCTGCTGTGTTGACAAATGAGCAATTGGTCCCGAAATCGCTTGAGTTTTAGACTTAATCGATGCTGCTGCACCTCCAGTTGTACCCTGCAAAGTTAAAGAGCCCCCAGGTGCAGCTACAAAATGAATTGCTTGTGCTTGTCCCGATGAAATACCAGCTGTTGATATACTTGCAACTAGTGCTGCTATACTACGTACGGGAGCGGTACTTCCAATAGCTTGGTTTGCTTGTGTTTTAGCGTCAAGTTTAACAATGTTACTTCCTTGCATTAAAGGAATACTGATTTGGTTTGGAACCTGCAGAGATGGTAAGATGGAGCGAGTGCCTCCTCCCAGACCCTGCTGAGCTGACTGTAGAGTAGTAGAACGCACTGTTTGGGCAACCTGTGCCAAAGACGAGGCCTGCACAGGAAAACCCTGTAACTGAACCATACCCTGGGGAGTACTGAGCATGAATGTCTGAACAACAGCGCCACTTGTAATGCCACTGGTAGTGGAAGAGATCATAATATTAACAAATGTTTGTTGATTTGTACCAGCAGTACCTTGAGCTCCAATTCCACTTGGCATAATTGGTTTCTGGACAATAGTAGCTAGTTTAGGTGTTACAGAACCAATTAAATTCGTTGTAATTGTAGATACTTGGGTAGTATTCGCAGTGATGGGACGTTTCACAACTGGAGATGCTGACACCTTCAAAACAGTCTCTATAGGATCGTTTGGTAGCACAGGAGAAGCAATAACTGTTGTCGTGGGCACCGAAGCAATGACTGTAGCTGTAGCTGCTGTGGAAAATGCTTTTACTTTTGTTGGGAGCGTGTTCAATGATGATGCTGTAAACATAGATGTTATTGACGATGTCTGAACTGGTACTGTGGGTTGGCAATCGGTAGAAACTAAGCTTGACGGTAACGTGACTGACTGTAAACCTGCTTTAACATTATTGACGTTGCTTACACTGGCCATATGGTCTATAACATCTTCCAACTGTGATCCGCTTGTTACGCTATCTACGATACTAGTTTTTACAGTTGTTATTGGATGTGTTGTATTCTGTGTTAAAACTGAAGATACTTGTTGTGTAACATCAGCACTGACCAGAGGTATATGTGGAATATTTTGTTTCAACATCAAAGGTTGCTTTGTTGAACTTGCAACATTCGCAGGTGATGTTATTTTTGCTGTCGTTACAGATGGTGTCGATTTTTCGTCATTCTTTGCATTATTGGCAACCTCAGATGAAAACTGAACTGTATCTAACAATGCTTTACTCTCTTCATTTTCAGATACAGATTGAATCACAGAGGTTAATGTCTCGGTGTTAACATGTGTCAACGTATGTTGCATCGATACAACAGGTAACGTTTCTTCCATGAGCTTTTCTGCACTTTGGTCTTTTCTTGAATGAATGGGTACGGCATGTGCAACATCCGCGGCTTCTTCATTACGTTTTGAAAAATCTTCATTTTTTAGGTTGATATTGACGTCAATTTCTTTGGATTGAGGAATTTCAATTTTTTCTTCTCCTACTACGGCTTTTGAAGGAATCCCCCATTCATCAATTAAATTGCTCTTAAATTCCTGATTATCACAGTTTTCTTTTTCACTGTAAGCTTCTTGCCTTGCTGTTACACCACTTTCAACCTCTTTATTCTCATGGATTTGCTGCACACTGTCAGCAACTGCCTGTTTTTGCTTACACGTTTCTTCTGGCCCAAATTTTCTCTGCAAAAAATTGGAAGCGATAGACTCGAGCGAGGCAATATCCTGGCTGAAAGAACTAGCATGCAATTTGTTAGAGAGGTTTTCACTGGAATTCGGAAGATCGTCTGTCAATTTATTCTCACCAGCTACACTTGAATTTCCAACTGCCGTAGCTTTGTTTTTCTTCTCACTTTCAACTGACTGTCCAAGGACTTCCACATTGCTTTGAAGTGAATCATTAGGTAAATTAACAATTACATGTCTTTTCTCACTTCTGACTAACTTTACGTTACTTTTGACGTGTAAATCATTACTGATGACACAATTATCTCTTTTGTCGTTACCATTCAGTGAATCCTTCTGAACGGACGTTGTGGTACTAGTACTAAATGAAGTATTATCGTCAAGTTTTTGTGTTTCTTTCAAAATATCGCCTTTTTCAAAAACCAAGGTTTTAGTTTCTTCCACTCCTGATACCGCAAAGAGCGTTTCAGATAAACTTGTTAAAGTTTCTAATTTTGCTTCAATAACATCATCTAAATCATGTTTTTTAAAGCTGTTTTGGTTTCCAATTCCAAAGGAATGTTCATTTACGTCAAATCGATAATTTGACTCAGCTTTTCCACTAAAATTTCTGTTGTTTAAGTTAGCTTGCTCCTTGGGATAACTTTCAATATTTTGTAAGTTATCATGGAGGCATTCCTGTTTATTCACTATTTCAGTAGCATCATCCACCTTTGGTGATAAAGAATCATTTATAGTCTCTTTTCCGCTATTTAAAGCATGCTGATCAACGCAGTCCCTTCTTGCAATTTCCTGATCTTTATTTACAGCTGACAATGACGTATTTCTTATCAAAAAATCTGATGCACACTCTGAAGACCGTTTATCTTCATTGACACATGTAGTTAAAGCATGACAAGGTTCTGGTTGTTTTAACTCCGAGCTTTCGGCATTTGAAACGGCACTTGAAGACTGAACTTCCCTAGTTTCTGAGTCTAGTGATTCAGTTTCATTTAAACGTGTGACCATTTCTTGTTTTTTTTCGAAGTTGACAAAAGTACTTGATCCATCAGCTGATGTGGTTGCAGTTTCCGAAGGTTTTACATTGTCTGACGAAACTAAAGAAAAAGTTGATGACACAATACTGCTTTTTGCTACCTCTTTTGTTGTTAAGCTGTCCTCACAACTTTCTAACGTACCAGACGTAGAATTAGCTAATGATGAAGTTGAAGTGCCAGTACAAGAAGATGTATCTGTAACATTCGATAATTCATTTCTCGCTAAGCAATTGCTACTGGTCTCATTAGCAATACTTTTAATGTCTTGATGTTTGAGCACAAGTGCTGACACTGAATCAGTTGCTGAACATAAAGTCATAGGAAGCGACTGAACAACCGATGTAACTTCTGATGATGCCGTTTTGAGGCTGCTATCTCCTGCTGTTGATTTAACGATTTTACTAGCAACAATTGGTAAAGGAAAAAACGTCGTTAATGCATCTGTGTAGGCAGCTGGAACTGTTTTTTGTATTGGAACTGCACCTATACAATCTGCAACTGCTAGTCTTTCTACTACATTTGAAGCAGAAGCTGATGTAGTTTTGATTGAGCTTGCAGGGGTATTTGCAAGAGTAATGGGAATATTTACTTTCCCCATGTTCACTGAATCAGAAACAACACTAGTTGTGGCAGCATTGACCGCTATGACATCCACAACCGATGCTGTAGTAGAAACAGCTCTACTGCTAACAGCTGATGTATATGGTAAAGAAATAGATGAATTGGTTGATGTGGCTTGAAAAAGACGGGCATCCGTAGTAGCTCCTGCAACAGTTGTTGCAGCTGCAGTCTTTATGGTGACAGCTCCTAAAGAAATGGCTGGGGTACTAATTGTAGTACAAGGACTAGACGAAGTAGGTGCAGCTACTGCAGTAAATGAATTAGAGGTTTCAATGGTAGTAGTCTTGGAAATAATGCAAGTGGAAGATGAAGAAATATTGAAAGCGTCAGGTTTAATGTTTGTTTGTTGTGCCTTTGCTTTCTGCTTAAGTTCATCTTGATGAATCTTTTGTAATTTAGCATCTCTGTATGCAACTATTTTGTCTGCAACTTGCACAAGTTTTCGTTTCTTCGCCGGAAAATTGACTTTATCCAGGCACTTTCTCTTGAAAGTCTTTGACTGTGGCATATGACTCTCCCACATCCAACCACTTCCTCCATAAATTCTGTATTCTTCACCCCTTTGCTTCCAGACTTGATGGTTTAAAAGCCAACAATAGTTAACAGGCCCGAAACCTAGAAAAATGAACAGAATAAGACATATTTCTTGATTAGTTATCTGGTTAAAAGATAATAGCGTTTCAAGCAGGCTGTACAACATTACCTGAAAACAATTTAAAATTAATTTTAGGTGAGTGGAAAAGGACACCTGGCCTGGGTTGTTCAAAGGAGGGTTAAATTTAACCCTGGGTGAAGCAAAAAATTTCAGTAGCGATTGCTTGCCTCAGGAAAAGATTATGATTATTGAAATATTCTGCTCAGGTTTTCCTAGGACAAAACTTATTTATCCCAAATTTACAGGCCAATTCCGACTCTGTAAAGTTGGGAACAAAACCATGGGTTAAGAATTTAACCCGAGGATAGCGCTAATTGGCTTTTGAACAACTGGGCCCTGGAAAAGAACAGCTGTGTAAGCTCAAACTTTCCTTTGAGTACTATTTTTTTTATTACAACTGAAATAACAGTTTTTTTTAACAGTACAACAAAACGATCAAGCAAACATTTGATGAAAACAGTACATACTTTCAGCTGTACTCTTGTATGTCACAATGTGGGCCATCAAGCTGAGAAATCATCATTGTTGGAAGGGATTACGATAACAATAAGACAATAAATGACTGATAGAGTAAGAAGAATTGAATGAGAAAATATCAAACCTAATTCCCTATTCAGCTCCTCCATCTCTTCTTCCTCCTCCTCCTCTTCCTTGTTTGCTTTTTTGCTCCGTTTCCGACTATCAGCAGTTGTAATACGATGCAGTTCCATGTGACCAGCGGCCTCCCTCCAGACTGACACGTAACATATTGGTTTGATAAAGTCTTCAAGGAATGAAAGAATGGCTGAGAATTCTTTCGGAGTTGAAGCCAGTTGAATAGCTCGAACCCATGCTGTACGCTGGATGGGCCAAGCTGGGTGCATGAAGGCTGTTGGGATAGCATTCTCAAGTGCAATGATAGAATATCTCAAAGTGTTCAAGATGACTTCTTTACTGCCATAAACTTCGCCATTATGCCACTTGAATTCGCTGACACTAAATTTGTTCACAACAGCACGACGTCTATCTCTATGTTCCATATGTTGGTGCTTATTCAAAGCGAAAGTGTTAGTTGTATACTGGTTTATATAACTTTTGTAGTTTCCTTCCATTCCAAGCCGAAACAAACTAACTTTCGATGATTCATTGCTGCCTTTAATTATTTTTTCTTCAGACGTTTTGGTTGATAATACACAAGGTGCTGTGGGTTTAAGGATTTGCAAAAATGGAGTACGTGAAGAATTAATTTGTATCTTTGGACTTGAATTCATGCCTGTAGTGGATGATGCAGATGGTTTTGCGGTGCTGTTGCTAAGAACACGTGATGTTAAAACATTTGTCATTGAAACAGTCTTAGTTTGTGCTAGTGTTGTTTTTTCGGGATCTTCCTTTAAAGGGAGCAATGAGGTTGATGGAATGTCTTCTTTTTTCATCTCCACATTTTCATAAATTTCCGCTTTATTAAACTTTCCTTTGTCACTAATTGATGTTGTAACACTTTTGTTCAATACTGACGAAACTGACGATGCCTTTGAGCAGCTCGCTTCCTCTTGAGCTGATTTTGATTTTGTCACTTCTACTGTTAAGTCTATCACTTCGTCTACAGATTTTAAACTCTTGTTTTCAGGATCTTTTTCCACTACTAAATCCTGATTTATTGC
Organism: Zoanthus sociatus; assembly: GCA_025331085.2. Lineage (NCBI taxonomy): Eukaryota > Metazoa > Cnidaria > Anthozoa > Zoantharia > Zoanthidae > Zoanthus > Zoanthus sociatus. The sequence goes on along the minus strand of JAOBAY020105954.1, from coordinate 6,391 downwards.
CTTAGATTCTGTCTTTGGAGACACAGCACCTATTGTATTATCACCACCCGGTTTTTCAGTCAACTTTTCTTTCTCTACATCAACATCCAAAACAAAATCCTCTTCTGTTTCTGCTCCACGTTCGTCAGTCTCGGGATCTCGAACTGGACCAACCTTAAGAGTCACAGAGTCCTCAGAAACAAATGTTAACACCGGAGGCTGCTGCTGGACATCTGGCTTTGTTTCAGGTTTGGTGATCTTGTTTCCAACAACTGTCTTTTTCTCAACTATAAATAAATAAATATAATGTTTTGATAACATGTGTGTTAGGCCTTACAGAAAGTAATTCATTAAATAAGGGCACAAATAAAGTTACAAATAACAAAAATTAACATAAATAAACTGCACTATTAATTCATAAAAAACGCAGCTACTAATGAAAATTCTAGCTGAAACCTTTACAATAACATGGCGAAGGCAACTATTTATCGAAACTGCAGTATTGATTTATATTTAGTGTTGAAGACACTTAAATAAGTTTGCACTGATAAAGCAAGTTTAATAATTACTTCAGCTGACAAGTTTGATAAACATTTCCACTGGAACCAAAAATCCTCTTACTTTTAGAATATTCTAGAAAGTCTGGCAGACAGCAAGACTGGTAATACATGCTTTTGTTTTGTTTTGTTATTGGTATCAATATATTTGTCAAACCATTAGAAGCTTTTCTGCAAACAAGTTTTGATTTTAGTCAAATCTTCTTTAACAGTACTTAAAATTCAAGAAGTCTCTTTCATCTTGAATTATGGCCATGTCCTGGAAGAGACTAAACCACTCGCATGCGTCGCAAATGATGCAATTTTTTATCAAACTTCATAAAGAAATAATTTTATAAGGAGACAATAGTCTATTTAAAAAAAAAATTGAATACTGTCATAAACGAAAACAAAAAGCTGTTAGGCTATGTCTGCAGTTATGAACTTTAATTCAAAATGTTCATTTTGACCAATGACCAATGTTATTCCTATTTGGCAGTGATATAAGTTGCAGCTAAGCCTATTACCAGTTGGGGGATGGAGGAAATATCTCAAGTTTATAAGTACTGTTGAAGAAAGATTTGACGAAAATATGAATTATTCTATTTTCATATTTTATGGCAAATAATTTGATTTCAAAGAAGAAAATGGATTATATACAAAATTCGAGGTGGTCAAACACAGATTTAATACATTTATTCGCCTGTACTACAAACATTAACAGTACTATATCTAAATTTTTGGCCCAGAAGGTAAGCCTATGCATGTTTCAATAAATGCACTGAGAAAATAACTCTGAACAAACAACTGAAGACGTTACTTTAAAAAAATCAATTTGATTAATTATTTTTGGCAAAAATGAAAATTGAAAATGCTCACGAGCATTGGAAAAACTGAATGTGGAAGTTTCCACGAATAAGAATGATTATTTTTAAAGCAACTTTCATCTAGTACCTGAACCTATGGCGGATTTTGAAGTTTTTCCAAAAGATGGCGTTAAATCCTTAACAACTTGCTCTTTGTTTGTTTCAACAGGAATTGCTTCCTTGATTGGGCTTTTAGGCTTTGGTGGATTTGCTCTTCTTGCTGTTAGTCCAGATGGCATGTCACCTACAAAAACAAAATTTGGACATAATACTTTTCATGAAGAAATTTTATAATTAGTACATAATTTTTATAAACTAAACTTTAAAGGGTAAGGAAGGGTCTAAAGTGAACTTAACTCGTTCAACAAAGAGACAAAGTTTCCAATGTGTAGTGAAATAGATAATTACCAACACTGTAATATTTGCTTTTATAAGATAATTATTCTCACGATGTTTTCAACATTATCCAAAAAGGTATTGGTAAAATGCAATGTCACAACGCTTACATTTAGTGACCAGTTCTTATAGATATTTGAACAGACATAACTAGGATGCTACTCAAAAAATAGCAAAACAGTTACTGTTCATCAGCAGGATACCTAAATTGTGTGCAACTCTACAATTGGTTTCAGCTCCATTAAATCCTGTACCAATTGAAGAACTAATTAGGTGGAGCCAACACTAAGTGAGCACAGTAAGAATGTTAGTAAAGTAAGGAAAACCAATAGATAAAACCAATAAAACCAGTATTTGTGGCAAATACTACACAACAAATAACAACAAACTTGTGCATGTAAAATAAATTTTAAAAGATTAACACAGCAAGCATAACTTAACAAAAAAGTGCAAATATATATTGATATATCTCCGGACAATATAGCATTCTTCCCCTTTAGCTGGAATAATACTTTAAGACTCTTCAGGTAAATTCCAGATAAATGATATTTTTCCATTGTCTAATAGGTAAGCAAGAACAATCACATCATATCTGCTGTCAAACACACAGTTACTGCAGCCTTCTTTCAATTGACAAACTGATATTTTAAAACAACAACAAAAAACTATAATTATTTTAAACAATATACAAAAAAGATTATGAAAAAAGAACATCTAAATCAAATTAAGTTAGTTAATAACTCAAAATTAAATGATCTTTCAAGGTGCCCTTTAAAAAAAACCCTTTTTGTAAGGTATCCAATTTAGGATTTATTGATAACCCCAAAAACTGAGGAATCCCTTGTTTTTGAGTTGACATATGAATCCTGCATGCAAAGGGCTTTTGATAAGCTTAGGCAATGCATTTATTTTCTAACCTCTTGTTTCCTCAAACAATGACTCTGTGATCTCCATTTGTTTAATGATCTCTGGATACTGGCCCTTGATGGCATTTATTAACTTCTTCTCCTTTCCATCTTCCTCTAGGTCACTGAGAAGATCATCTAAATGTTTCTTGCTGCTATAATAATGTGTAATGCCCTCTCCTTCCCTGTTGGTGCAGGAAAGAAAAGCTAATTACAAACCCATTAACCATACTATTAATAAAAAACAAAATTATTCTAATACTAATACCAATAATAAATAACTTTCTAATGCGACTTCAGGTTCACAGCTGAACTTAGAAAGCATTGGAAAACAAAGTGTCAAAGTAAACCCTCAAAGCTACATTGAGAATCTTATATGCTTGCAGGATTGAAGCAAAATTCAGTCACCTATTTTAGGTTAAATCTAGATTTTCTTAACTAATCTTTTGATTTACATTTAGTTTGAACTTTTTCAAAACTATATCTTAATTTTTTATAATTCAATCTTTGATTTTTTTATTCCAACTGCCTTATATGACCACAACCGGTCATTAGTGGTTTCAGCTATCGCATATCTTGGTATATCTTGAATAATCTTGCTCTATAGGACATTAAGTCCCCCACTTTCAATTGAAACATCTAAGTTAGGTATAAAATAGGACCTTGTTATTTCTTTATTTGTCAAATTTCAAAAATGGCTGATCCCAAACTTCAGTATTAGGTATGCATTTATAACTGTAGTGAATACATGTAATTATTAGCTCATTTTATTTCTTAACATCATCCCAAATCTTTATAATAATTCTGCATTTTTTTGCAAAAGAATCTAAATTTGATACAGTAAGAGCTAACTGAGAAAATTCTCAGAATAATTTCCAAATTTTTTTCGAAAATTATCTGTAATAAAGACTTTAGGTAAGCGTAACATTAACATTGTGTATATCAATGGCAATGCTTAGTCATATTTTTATCAATTTAGCTAAAGCCACTGACAAACACCCTGGAGCTCCACTCACAAACTTTAGAATTTGTCTCTAGAGTATGCAAAAAAATACTTTTTAGCATGCCCAAAAACCCTCAATGTTTTTACATAAGCAAATTTTGTTTATCTTTTAGGAGGTAAACATGCTGACTACAACTTTTAGGTAGTAGGTTTTAGCCAAATATAAATTTATACAGAAAATATAAAAATTATCCTGCAATACTGCACTAGTGAAGCATTGCGCTTATATTGCTGGTTTGAGCCAACCAAATATACAATACACAAAAAAATTCTGTTTTTGGGCAACCCCCCCAAAATATCCTTGTGACTTTCATAGACCTAAAAAAATCCCTTTTGACCAAAATTTCAGACACAAAAAAAATTATTGGAACCCCTTTCCTATCATTAAAATAAAATATGTGAGTCAGACACCTGAGGACAAATGGCTGAAAACAGCTCCAAGAATATTGAATAAAACAACAAAAAATTTTAAAAAAAAAACAATCACAAGACTGAATAAAAGAATCTCGGTTGAATGAGAATCACAATATTGTATAAAAACTAGAGATAATTCACCCTAAAACAAAGTATTGAATATTGCTACAATCATCAAGGCATAGATCTGCCAAGATTGTAATTAATTAGATTCCCTCATTCAATGATCAATATAGTTCTCATTTTTATCACACTCAAGATGCCAAAAGATTAATTTCTTTCATTCTGAACTAATGATCATCTGTGTGTAGAAGGCCCTTGGATAGTGGAACATCACATGAATGCAGACCTTCTAACTCTCACGGTTTGGCCATGAGACTCACAGTTTCAGATTCCATCTCATGGTCTCACGGTTTAACCTCAAAATCTCACGGTTTTCCTCAAAAAATTACAATCTTAATGATATACAACCCAAAATCAAACTTGAGTTACTTTATCTTCATTTTTGCCTCATTTTAAGCACTAAATGTCTTGCACTTTGTGTTTTAATTTCCAATTTGATGTTCTTACATGAAGTAACTGTAAAGGTTAAAAGCTGTACAAAAAACACATGTTAAACATAGTGGAACAATCGAGGCAGTGATCTGGAAAGCGTCCCAACTAGTCCTAAGAGAAAAAATCTACACATGTCGGCACTGCCCAGTCTGTGTCTTGGACTATGTAGTAAATTTAGCCAAAAGACCCAAGTTATCACTGTTTGAACATTTCTAATATTGTTAGCATAAAGTGTTGTCAGTATAATTCTTTGTTTTCAAACACTTTATAAAACTCAAGGTTTCGGATCTACATCTCAAGTTTTTTTCCAGTTAATTTTTGAGATCTCAAGGTTTTGGGGTTGCGAAGGTTGGAAGGTCTGTGAATGATCCATAATTTCAAACATACTACTGAAGGAATCATACTGAAGTTTTTTAAACTATAAATTTGAGCTACTTGTAGGTCTGGCTTATCTTGTAAGGATCGCGGGCATTATGACTTTTTTCTCTTCCAGTGACTCATAAGTAAACAGAGTAACAAAACGGTTTGTGAAAACAAACAAGATCTTTGATTTTGTCCAAATCTAATAAAATAAACAGTTGTTCAAACTGATTTTTGCAAAAACAAAAATTATTGCATTCATTGTGTAGAAGCTTGGTCATATAGGAGTATAGCCTCGATCAGAATCTTAGAGCATGTAACCAGATGTTAAAAACAATTTCCAGTGTAATAAAAAAATCCCAACTTGACAGAAGCCATATAATAAATCACTTATTAACCTCTTTTGCATGGTCTTTACAGGAAAATCCCAGACCTCAGTCTTGTTATACAAACCTCACTATGCTCGGTCCGAACCTCATTCTGAGACTTCCCTGTAAAGACCTCACTATCAGTCAATAAGTCTTATATATAATTCAAAAATACCATTTTCAAAAATAAAGCAAAGGTGATTGAGCTTTGTTTTTGAGAAGACAAAAAGAAATGCTGGGTTCACTTCTTAGGACTTTCAATGATTCAAAAATTATCTGCAATAAACCTTTATTTCTAAAAATCTTTTTTTGTCCAAGTTCCGCATTTTTTGTATAAAATGAGATGTCTAAAAAAAGAATTTCTTATAATCACCTGAGCAATATTATTAAAACAATATACTCAATTTATCTATAAAACTAAGCAATATCATGTTTACCTGACGACATTTCAACACTTCTCAAATAATTTTCTTCTGAAAATTATGTTAGCGAATGTCAAAATGTCATCAGATAAACCTGATATTGCTTAATTTCATAGTTAGATTATTGAATAAGAATCATCTTATCACAATTATTTTCCTCAGTAAATATCTGGCCTGGGTAGTGACAAATATTCACAATATAAGAAGATATTACTTTGTGTTAAATAATTGTTAAATATTATTTTCATTAACTTTTTTTATCATTTGTAAATAAATTTATTTGAAAAAAATTACCAGGGCAAAACTGAGTGCAGAGATTTTTTACAATAATAATAAGTAAAAACTATTTAAGTTTTGTTGTCAATTATTTTTTAAAATCTCACTGATAACATGCTCAGCCAGTAACATTTTTTCATTATTAAATGTGTTTTATATAATGGTAAAAATGTGTTTGTCCTTTTTTACCTGATAAGTATCAGGGATTATTGTTAGTAAAGTATAGAAAATACAATTTTTTCCCCTTAATTATGTGAGTTAATATTAATGTTGGTTAACCACTTAATAAAATAAAAGCAAATTTTTAAACT
>JAOBAY020105857.1:0-17125 GCA_025331085.2 Zoanthus sociatus | reverse complement strand
TATATCCCTAATAAGGTTGCTAAATCCCTAATAAGGTTGCTAAATTCCTAATAAGATTGATATATCCCTAATAAGGTTGTTATATCTCTAATAAGGTTGCTGTATTCCTAATAAGGTTGCTATATCCTTGTGTCACTAATAAGGTTCGGCTATATCACCAATATAATATTGGCCCTGTTTTTCCACTGCACTGACAGATAAATTTAAGTTTTATGAATGGAGAAACAAAAACAGAACACCAAAGAGCCTTTAAATTAGACCAAAGCGCGCACTAAAATATCTATATACTAAACTCTTAAAACAATAAAACCGATAAAGTTTTAAATAATTTATTTCTAAACAAAATTAAACTATAAGGACACATAGTATTTATCACTTCACTTTGCATTGGCTTCGTTAAAAATGTAAAGTAAACAATATGAACATTGATCAAAACGAAATAGTTTAAGTCTGCCTAATTTTATACTGATTGGAGTTCTTTTGTCACCTGCGAAGAAAACAGATGTTGTACTATGTGTTTGATTAGCCTGCGTGCAGACGCAGCTTCTAGCTTCAGTAAATATGCTACTTGAGACCATAAGCGAATCAGTGCATGATTTTATATTCTGCATCATGCATCGTGGAACTGTTACACGTACTCAATTTTGATTGGCTCTACTCGCCCTGTGATTTACCAAGGCGCATAACTGGCAAATTCAAAACATTAAGTTCAAAAAGATGGCGAGAGAAGACAATCAAATTTGAGTACGTGCAACTGATCTAGAGCACAAAATCCTGCACTGATTCGCAGATGGACTTAAAAAAAGTTCGTCTGCGGCGCAGGCTAGTATCATAATGCTTATGTGTAAATTAAAACAAAATATATTTCCCACAACAGAAACTAAATCTGTAAACAGGAGCATAATCGAATATCAAACATCTCGCTTATCCAAGATCAACTCAGAGTTCAAAGAGATTTAAATCAAGAGTAAAGACTAATGAAATACTTAAAAACGAGAAATGCTCCTCTTTAAGGGGATCCTCCAATCTTCAACGGTGACGTGGCTTGGTTGCAGTGCCAGTCTCCACTATGGACAAATTCAATAGCAATGAAGGAGTATGCCTGCCACTACATCCAAGAAACGTCATAGCCGAAAATAGCGGCGCACTGGACATATAAATTGTTTGGTTTGAGCTACATTAAAAAAATATTCAGATGCAAGCTCTTCACATTATCTCTAAGTAAGGAAAAGTAATATTTAGAAAACCGCTTGTTGAAGAGTGAAGAATCCCTTTAAATAAAATTTGGAAATATGATACATTCATTCACAAAATAGAAATATACACATGAAATTGGGAAAAGGTGGTTTACTTGATTAGTGTGTTAAATGTTTTGTGTGTACTTGTTGGATCAAAGTGTGCACAATCAAACAATTCTATCATTCCTAGAGCGTACTTATTCCAATGACTTCATCCATATCCACTTCAACTAAACAGAGTTGTTCATTATAGGAAGAGAAGAAATATGAAAGGGAGCAGCAAAGCAAGAAAAGAAAAAAGTGAATGCATGATAGCATAAATGAATGAATGAATGAATGAATGAACGAATGGATGGATGGGTGGGTGGATGGGCGGTTGGATGGATGGATGGATGGATGGATGGATGGGAAAAGAGAAAAGTTTGATTCGAACAAGACACAGTTGTGCTTTTGTGGCTTGTGAATGATTTGTGGGAAACAACTCGAGCTTGTGCGTTATTAAGCTATTATACTAAAAGCCGCTTGTTCATCTGTATGAATTTCTAGTACCTTTACCACCTCCACCAAGAGAAATCAATGCAACCTTTGTGAACGATTCCGTCATTCACATCAAGTGGAAATCACCAGTCTACGAGAGACAAGTACAATACCAAATCGCATGCAATAAATGTAACTTTGTGAAAGCCGACCTCTGCAACTCTCCGTGTGACAACGAGACACAGTTTTATCCGGCAATGAGAGGCATTCGAGTCACATCAGTAACAGTAACAGGCCTTGCTGAGAACAGCCGCTTCAGGTTTCGAGTTTACTCCGTGAGCACAGTAACTGGATCACAACTATCAGATCAAAACTGGAAATATGCTGAGTTGTTAATTGAAACTACGATAGGTAAGCTCCTTAGATGGCTTTATTTTAAATTTAACGTAAGAACGACAAAAACAATGACAATTGATGACAATGAGGTAAGCTCCTTAGATGGCGTTATATTGAATTTAACGTAAGAATAACAAAACAGTGACAATTGATGACAATGAGAATGACAAAGACAATGATGACGATGAAGACAGCAATGACGGATACGATAACGAAGACGATGTTGATGACGATGAAAGCAACGATGAAAATGATAACAATAATGAAGACGATGAAAACGATAACGATGATGACGACAATGAGAACGATAACGATGATGACGACAATGAGATCGATAACGATGATGACGACAATGAGAACGATAACGATGACGACGATGAGAACGATAACGATGATGATGACGATGTAAGATCAATAACGATGACGACGACGATGACAATAGTGACAACAAGGATGGTGACACGATGATGATGATGATTAGGAACGCGAAGGCGATGCTGCAGTTATAATAAAACAATTTAACATGTTTTAGTTATCGCCTGCGTTAAAGGATTAGCTCTAATGGGATTGCTTAGATGACGTAGATGATGTTGTGCAGGCTATAATTATAGTATATTATACTGTGGGGTGAAGATATTAATTTTATTTCAACAATATCTTACAAGTGAGCGGCGCCAGCGAGTAAAAATGCTTTTAACACGAAAAAATAAATTCAAATCTTCAAGCCTGCGTGAAATTTTCTTTTTATTATAAGAACAATACTGTGGGACCGCCATAAATTGGAAAATTAGCAGCAAGAAACTGGCGGGAAATCCTTTTTAGGACGTGCTCGTACATGCAGGGCATAAATTGTTTTTTATCTTTAAACGCTAACATTTATACTGCAATTTAGGTTTCACTGCTGACTTTTCAAACAACAACAAAACCGAAGCCTTCGCAGCAAAGTACCTTGTTCCAACATGCATTGCGGTCATATTGTGTGTGCTTCTTGTCACTGGAGTACTAATTTATTGGATGAAGAGAAAGAGAAGATTGTCGATGGAGTTTAAGCGTACAGAGGAGGTAGAATATTTTCAGATTTCTAATGAAGGTTTTTTGTATAATTTTTAGCAGTCAATTGGTTAATTCTTAGTAAAATGTTTTACAATCCTTATGTAGCATGGGGCTAGTGCTTATTTTTGTGTTGATCCCCTCAACGGGGCACTTATCTATTGCAGGTTAGTGTTCTAAATAATATTAATTTATTAAGGAAAAAAGTTAGCTCTGACGGAAACGAACATCACACAAATGTTAAAATGTTACTTGGGATGGAACTAAGGAAATTGTAGGTGAAAAACAGAGATTTCAGTTACTTCGCAAGCTACCCACCGCACATTGGTTTTTGAAGAATTAAACAGAGGGAAGTCTCTTATTGCCACCCATTACAGATGATCACGCTGCATACGTTGGTGTTCACTTTGCAACTGATTATCTTGCTTGAGAACACATAGAAGTAAAGTCTGGCCATGATTTAAACTGCTGGTAAATTATTTGTGATTTTAAATACTAACAGAAATTTTATATTGCTTTAATCAATCAAAACATTTCTTCAGACACTAACCCTAACCCGACGCCTGGGCAGTGATCCAAATTACGAAGACATTGACACCCCAGATGACAACAGGAAAAAGAACAAATACGAAAACATGCCGTATGGCTGGGAGATTCCACGATGCAAACTTGATTTGGTGCGCCATCTTGGCAGTGGAAATTTTGGCAATGTATACAAGGGTATCTTAAGGGGAACGTTTAAGGGGATAAAAAATCGACCGGTTGCTGTCAAGGTTACAAGAGGTATTTTAACCAAATACTATCTTACGTTATGTTTTATCTAACTGTTAGGGTTAAGCTAGCGGTTATGGTAACAGTAACATGGTTATGGTCATGGACGTAGTAATGGTCACCGTCATGGTCATAATTATGGTTATGGTAATGGTCAGAATTAAAATCGTAATCGGTGTCATGATTGTGGTCAGTGTCACAGTTACGCTCAAGATCATGGTCATGACAACGGTTGTGGTCATTTTTACAGTCACAATAGTGGTATCGGTTGTGGTTGTGGTCATGGTCCTGATCGTGGTTGTCATTAATATCACGGTGATATACGAATTGATGTTCACCGTCATCAGTCATGTTGAAGGACATGCTAACGCCACGGTCGTGGTCAACGTAACGGTCGTAGCGTGGTTGTGGTCAAGGTCATGGTCATTGTAGCGATTGTAGTTATGGTCAAGGTCATGGTCATTGTATCGATTGTAGTCACGGTCAAGGTCATGGTCATTGTAGCGATTGTAGTTATGGTCAAGGTCATGGTCATTGTATCGATTGTAGTCATGGTCAAGGTCATGGTCACGGTCGTGCTCGTGGTCATGGTCACAATTGTGGTCATGGTTACAATTGTGGTCCTGTTCGTGGTCAAATTTAAGATCATGGTCTTTTTCACTAATTTCAGTTAGTCATGACTAAAGTCAAGACTGCAACTTAATTTCCGTTTAGGTTCTTTGTCTTTGCCGTTATCCTCCATGTTCGTAGCTATTTTTCGTTCCAGGTGTCATCATCATAATTATATCTTTGTTTTATCCTAAGTACATTTTATTCTATTATGTATATTATTGTAGATGACGCTCAATCCGATGAGAAGCGCGACTTCCTTCAAGAACTGGAAATGATGAAGAGCCTTGAACAGCATCCTCACGTTGTGATGTTGCACGGATGTTGTACCAGGACAGGTAAACCGTAGTGTATTCACACAACTTCTCGTAAGTTAATTGTTTTTGGTTAGGTAAATGTACGGCTGCTATTGACTCGATTCTAGCTTAACTGAACTGCTGTTCTGCTTACCTTACTGCCCTTCAAAATGATTCATAGCCAAACTAATAAAAAGACTCTAATGCTAATTTCTGTTTTAACTAGGAGGACATTGCCTGGTTAGATAGTAAGTTAGTTAATTAGTTACTTAGACAGATTGGAAAGTAGGTAAGTATAAAAATAATAGGTATGTATGTAATGGTTAGGTAGGTAGATTTGAGACTAGGTGGGTAAGTGGGTAGGAAGGTAGGAAGGTAGGAAGGTAGAAAGGTTAGTATGTATGAAGATGGATAGGTTTGAAAATAGATAGGTAGATAGATTCGAGGGTATGTAATTAGTTAGTTAGGAGGTTGTTGATAGGTAGGTAGGTAAGTAGTAAGTAGGTAGGTAACTAGATAATTAGGTTGGTAGATATATGTAAGTAGCTAGAGCTAAATCTTTTTAAGAGCGCCAGCGAAACGGTTCTTTGTATATATACAATGCATAATGGATGAAAGCATCATTGACAAGCTATAACAAGTGAATGAAATCAAAGGCAACATCTCTTTAAACTTCTTTGTCCAGTTGATGATGCTCTATTACATGGAGGTGAAATTGTTTTACAGTTTTATTGATATGGTTTAACTGCAGTGCATGGTATGATTTAGGCATAATCTAATAATACCCATACAAAATAATTATAGTTTATGAAATAGCTAGTTTTAGATTACATTATATAGATTCCGATAAAATGTCATCACATTGTAAAAGTTTCTAAACTGTTTTAAACACGACAGAACCCTACGTGTTGATATTGGAATACCTTCCATATGGGGACTTACTGGGTTACCTGAGAAGGTCCCGAGGCTACACTGATGTCCACTGTACCGGGGAGCTACTTCCGCCTACATGTGTCAGCTCCACAGACCTAATGAACTTTGCTTGGATGATCGCAGATGGAATGGCGTACCTTTCAATGAAAAAGGTCTTGCTGTAATTTGCATGTTCTACTCTTAGACTTCTTCCTGGCAAATATTTGTTTACGCCATTGCTTAGTTTTGCATCATTAGCAGAAGGCCGTAGTTTATGAAACATCCAAGACAAATACGTTATAAACCCAAGTTCCTAAAAGTAATAAATTAAGAAACTATTCGTACAGTTCTTAAGATATTTTCTTGAAGGGAAAGCAAACCTCATTTATAGCTCATTGAAATGAGATGCTGCGGCGGTGTCTGTAGAAAATATTTTTAAGGCAAATTACACAATGGAAATTAGTTTGGGACTGACCTTGTCCTTTGTCGAAGTGTCATATTTTTCAAACATACTTATATTTAAGAAAAAAACATGTTCTCCGTGCCTTCAAAGCCTGTTGAAAACCGAGGTGAACGTTTGGAAGAATTCAAGAGCAGAACAGTGAAAACCCGAGACCCAATTAAGGATTTTTATCTGCTCGAGAATTTTCACAAAGTTTACATTTAATACGTACCTTAAGTATTGGTTGGTAAGTGGGGCGGCCAAATTAACTCATTAGTCGGACATATACATCAGAATAAAATTCACAGAAGTATAACAGAAGGGGTATTTGAAGAAAAAGAGAGCCATGACCAGTCTTCCAAGAAAATTGGTGTCGAGTTTATAGATGAGAACACATTGGTTCTAAAATCTAAAAGGAGGGATAGTTACTGGAATAATACGCCTTACTTTGAAATGCTTTCAAGTGAAGTTATAGTGATAATATTAGATATGGCAATTAAATATTCGAGTTTTGCACGGCCTCATCATGTGTGCACTGTGGTTCAGCGGTTGCGTTGTGTCTCTTCCCGGTTTAGACGATGTGCTGACATATGGTCCATCCAAAACTCCCGCGGGTTCATATACCAACCGGTCGGCGAGCCGGGTTTGAAAAGTGTTTGCAGTTTAAAAAGAAATTTTGGTCCACACAGTGGACTACTTATAGCTGTGAAAGAAAATTGTTGCGCACCAATTATATATAATAGTGGAAGCGCACACAACTTCTCCTGGTTACTGGTGGGTTTGCATTTTATGGCTGGTTTATTGTTAAGAATGTTTTTTTTTAAAAAAAAAGCTCCAAACATTAAAACTGTGAACAGCCCAATGATGTATGACGTCATAACCTAAGGTGTTTGTTTGTTTGTTGTTCGCTTATTTATCATCTGAGTTTGGCAGCTCCACGAACCGCTAAATAAGGATGCGTCTATAATGATAAAATGTCACGTGACTGATGACGTTACCACTTACCCTGTATAGTTGAGATCCCTTCTTTATTTTCACTTTTTAAAGCTACTGTCTTTTTATCGTAAAGTAATGAAAATACCTATTACATTTGCAATATATTGATTTTACATTTGTAATTATGGTTAGAGATATTACATTTATACGTTTGATATCACATTAAAGGTTGGTATTACACCAATAACAAAGGAACATCATTTTCATGATTTTTACAGTGCACCAAACAAAACTTTTTGTTTTAATTCGTCCACGTTTTCGCAAATTCTTAACTTTTTTATGTATTACTCACACAGTTAGCTCATTCCGACAAATCTCTTTGAGACATTATAATTAGCTTTTCTTTTTCTATTCTAGATTGTCCATAGGGATCTTGCAGCACGGAACGTTCTTGTTGGTGACAAGCAAGTCTGCAAGGTGTCTGATTTCGGACTGGCACGTAACACGCAAGAGGATGTTTATACACGCACTAAAAAGGTGCTTTAAAACAAATACAGTATTTATGATTGTGATTGTGTCTGTTAATGAAAGAGTTTATTTTAAAAAAAACCACAATAATTAATTCAAAAATCAAACAGAAAATAGTTTTAGTGACGTCGTGGTTACGTCAACAACTCTTAAAGGTAGTTTATTAAAGCTAGAGAGTCTGGGTCGGAGTAAGAAACCATGTCGCAAAAACAAGCTTTGGCAGTTCTGTAGATGATAGGTGGAAATCACAGTTTATCGATTGCATCCTTTGTTAGTTGCGTCAAAATATTCCAGATTCTCAAAAACGTGTATATCTTGTTTCTCGCTGTCTTAATTTTTTCTGATCTAGTAAAAAAATGGTTTGACTGGGCCCAATTCCCCTGTCTGTGTAGCCATTTTGCCATGGCTGGCTTAAGGTGGCAAAAAAACGATTAGTTGATCAAATTCATATTGATTTTTGTGCTCTTTTTGTTTTCAGTTGTTTCGAAGATTGTTGAACTAAGATGATTTCGCAAACCCTACTTTTCTAGTTTGCATTATGTAGTCATTTCTCCAGGAGTTCTCAGACTTGATGATATGAATTTGTTTTGGCTCTCCCTCTGCTACGATGCCATAGCAAGTATTGAGCCAATCATCATGTACAAATTCATATTTGGTAACCTGGCGCAAGAATTCCATTTTTAACGGAGAAATAAAAAGCACCAAACCAAGTTTAAGACTGGTTTACCATAGGCAACCCAGTAATAGACTAATTCTTTGTGACGGTAGTTGTTTAGGAAATAATAGACTATACTACTCCTCTGTGTGTTTTCTTAAACCTTACCGTAAGCATGAACTCCCAATTTTTAACTTACTTGATAATGATGGCAAAATGTTATGGAACATGCGTTACTTTTTTTTAATTTGTTATAAAGTATCTAGAAATAATATTGCTTAACGCTATTAACCATTTCATGCTAAATAGCGCTATAAAAGTTTCGAGGCTTGGGAGTTTTTCGGTTTTAATTCTTGTACAAATAACTGCGTGGCTATGTATATGACTTTTTGTTTCTTTTTGAAACAATTGAGGTTTTCTTTCTGTTCTAAGGCCACACTGCCCTTGAAGTGGATGCCTCCCGAGTCTCTTTTTAGGGCGGTTTCTACCACTAAAAGTGATGTGTAAGTACTTTCCACTTTCATTTTTATAGCACCTTGTTATTAGCACAGAGTGCATGGATGAGGATCACAGACACAGAGTGCATGGATGCATCACAGACACTGTGCATGGATGAGCATCTCAGACACATAGTGCATGGATGAGCATCACAGACAAAGAGTGCATGGATAAACAGGAGAGACACAGAGTGCATGGTGAGCATCACACACACGGTGTGCATGGATGACCATCACAGACACAGAGTGCATGGATGAGCATCACAAACACAGAGTTCATGGATGACCATCACAGACACAGAGTGCATGGATGAGCATCACAGACACAGAGTGCATGGATGAGCATCATCGACACACTACCTGGAAGACCATCAAAGACACAGAGTGCATGGATGAATATCTCAGACACAGAGTGCATGGATGAGCATCACAGACACAATGTGCATGGATGAGCATCACACACACAGAGTGCATGCATGAGCATCACAGACACAGAGTCCATGGATGAGCATCACAGACACAGAGTGCATCGATAAGCATCATAGACACAGAGTGCATGGAGAAGCATCAAAGACACAGAGTGAATGGATGAGCATCACAAACACAGAGTGCATGGATGACTATCACAGACACAGAGTGCATGGATGAGCATAAGAAACACAAAGTGCATGGTGAGCATCGCACACACGGTCTGCATGGATGAGTATCACAGACCTACAGTGCATGGATGACCATTATAAACACAAAGTGAATGGATGAGTATCACAGACACAGAGTGGATGGTGAGCATCACAAACACAGTTTGCATGGATGAGCATCACACATGAACATTGCATGGATGAGAATCACAATCACACTGTATGAATAAGCATCACAAACACAGAATGCATCGATGAGCATCATACACACAGACTGCATAGATGAGCATTACAGACACAATGTGCATGGATGAGCATCACAGAAATAGAGTGCATGGATAAGCATTACAGACACAATGTGCATGGATGAGCATCACACACACAGAGTGCATGAATGAGCATCACAGACAAAGAGTGCATGGATGAGCATCACAAACACAGAGTGCATGCATGAGCATCACAGACACAGAGTGCATGGATGACCATTACAGACACAACGTGCATGGATGAGCATCACACACACAGAGTGCATGGATGAGCATCACAGACAAAGAGTGCATGGATGAGCATCGCAGACACAGAGTGCATGGATGAGCATCACACACACAAAGTGTATGGATAAGCATCAAAGACACAGAGTGAATGGATGAGCATCACAGACACAAAGTGAATGGATGAACATCACAGACACAGAGTGCACGGATGAGCATCAAAGACACAGAATGAATGGATGAGCATCACAAACACAGAGTGCATGGATGACCATCACAGACACAGAATGCATGGATGAGCATCACAAACACAGAGTGCATGGATGAGCATCATAGACACAGAGTACAAGGAGGACCATCAAAGATACAGAGTGCATGGATGAGCATCACAGACACAGAGTGCATGGATGAGCATCACAGACACAGAGTGCATGGATGACCATCACAGACACATAGTGCATAGATGAGCATCACAAACACAGAGTGCATGGATGACCATCACAGACACAGAGTGCATGGATGAGCATCACAAACACAGAGTGCATGGATGAGCATCATAGACACAGAGTGCATGGATGAGCATCAAAGACACAGAGTGAATGGATGAGCATTACAAACACAGAGTGCATGGATGACCATCACAGACACAGAGTGGATGGATGAGCATCACAAACACAGAGTGCATGGTGAGCATCACACACACGGTGTGCATGGATGAGCATCACAGACACACAGTGCATGGATGACCATCATAAACACAAAGTGAATGGACGAGTATCACAGACAGAGAGTGGATGGTGAGCATCACAGAGAGAGAGTGCATGGATGAGCATCAGAGACACAGAGTGCATGGATGAGCATCACAGACACACAGTGCATGGATGAGCATCATAGGCCCCGTCCTCACTATGCCGGATAAATTTGAAAACGCAACTTTATTGTTATGGTTAGGCCTTCCGTCCACACTACAACGCTTGTATCCGGATAAAAAGATCCGCGAAAACGGAACTTTTTGAAAACGCTCTCCAGAGTGGAAGAATTTGAAAACGCAACTTTTTTGTGTTAGTGTGGACGGAAAACTTTTTGTATCCGTAACTTTTTGAATACGCTGACGTCATTTTGTCATGTGACTTATCTTCCCGAGTCTCACTCGGTTAAAACTTCAATATGGCGGACAACATTATATTTGCGGTGTTGTTGTCAATAATTTCTTCTTTAATCGCCTACTTTGAGTTAAATATTGCTTTATTTCACATGAGTATTGTACGCCAGTGCACCAGAAATAATTTTATTCAAGCATTAATGGCAAATGATACGATAAGAGCAACACCTCGTTACCGGCCTTACAAGAAGAGACGTTTCTGGACTCGACCTGGCAGAACGAGTGCGTGGTGGGACAACTTCGTGAACGAAGTTGTTGTCCCAGAAGAATGGCGGGAAAACTTTAGAATGACAAGAACAAGCCTTCTAAAGCTTAGCGAACTTTTACGGCCTCATATTGAAGGTAAAACAACCAAAATGAGATCGCCAGTTGGTGTAACCAAAAAAGTTGCTTGCACTCTCTACTACCTCAGCGACGAAGGACGCCTCAGAAAAACTGCAAACGCTTTTGGCTTATCACGTCAAGTAGTTTCTAAAATCATAAGGGAAGTCTGCAGAGCAATAACGTTACACTTGGGCAGTGAGTATATTAAGCTTCCTTCAACAGTGGCAGAGATGGAAGATCTAGTAGAACATTTCTATAAAAATCATGGGTTTCCTCAGTGTTTCGGGGCTATAGATGGCACCCACATTGATATCAAACAGCCTAAAATCAATTCAACTGATTACTTGAACAGAAAAAGTAGATTTTCATTAAATGTCCAAGCTGTTTGTGACTACAATTACAATTTTCTTGATGTGGTCGTGAAATGGCCTGGAAGTGTACACGACGCTCGTGTATTTGCAAACTCATCAGTCAACAAGAAACTGAAAACTGGGAAAATTCCTTCTTGTAAAAGGGTGATATTAGAGGGTGAAAACCCCATACCAGTATTCCTGCTAGGTGACCCAGCTTATCCATTAATGCCTTATATTATGAAAGAATACTCCAATGGTGGCAAAACTGTACAAGAGCAATATTTTGGTTTGAAGTTATGTAAGGCAAGAATGGTCATTGAGTGTTCATTTGGGCGGTTGAAAGCTCGTTTTGGAGCACTTAGAAGAGCAATGGACATAAATCTTGATGATCTTCCATTTGTTATCCACGCATGTTTTATACTGCATAATTTTTGCGAACAAAACAATGAAACAGTCAGTGAGGAGAAAGTCTCTTCAGTTATTAATTATGACAGGGAGTTCCAGCCTCCCACTCAAGCTAACAACTTCAGAACTGACTGTAATGAAGTTGAAGGCAAACATGTTAGAGCCTTGCTTACCAGGTTCTTTGATCCATAATTTAGAATTTGTTAAAATTGTATAATTTTCATTAACACTTGAAATACATTTCAGCACATTTAAAATAATACTCCACTCTAATATGGTACTTTCTGGAGTATTTTCTCTTTTAAAGTTAAAAATGTTTGACAAAGAAATTTTTGATGGTTTAAATGAATCATTCATTTCTACTGAACTTTGTTTTCAGCGTTTCATTTTTTGAAAAAAGCAAATAACATGTAATTATTACAGTTTAATATATCATGAATATTGCTACCGTTAAGATCATATAATAATGTATGTATGGGTATATATATTTAACAATTAGATTATGAGCTCGCCATTTCTATCGCGCGACAGAAATCAAGAGCGAATAATCTAATTGTTTTAGTATAAATCTACTAGTCGTTCAAAAAAAAAGGCTATCAATTTTAACAAATTATCCAAATCCTCTTTACTCAGACTTCGAAACCTCAAAGGAGCGGCCTCCATTTTGTTGACAATTGCTACCCACTATATATCACCGAATATATAGTGAGTAGGGTAGCCAATCAGAGAACAGCATCGGTAATATAATGCTAGTAGATTTATACTAAATACGATTATTATAATTGATCAGGAAAATACATTGAGGAAGTTTTCATCACAGTAGTTCATTTCTTCTTTTTTATTTTAATTATTAAAATTTTAATTAGTAAATTTTAAGGAATCAGTGGTCACCATTTGTTTCACATGAGGGTCTTATATTTCTCCATACAAACTTTTATCAGATAGTAAACAATAGATAATTATTCTGTTTAATAAAATGTTTAAGAAAAATGAAAAATTTCTGCTGACAAGATCTCTAAGGACACACATGCATAGGAAATCATGTAAAAATGCAAGTTTGAACCCAGTATAATACTAAGTTTCCAGTCATATACAATATTTGTTTGCTCGCTTTTCCTATAGGGTCTTGGATTTTGTAAAAAAATGCAATAACATTTGATAAAATTGAACACTTTAACAAGATAATAACAAAATGTTTAATTAATATTAATAATTTTGCAATCATTGTACCTGACAATAAATTCAAAAGCATTGAATACAAGGTAATGATAAAATGTTGAATTAACACTGACAACTTCTAACTCACTTTTCCTAACAAGAAATAATTCAACAACATTAACAAGGTAATAAAATGTTGAGCTATTATTAACAACTTCTAACTCATTGCATTGAAAAGCTAATATTAAAATGTTGAATAAACATTAATTTTAACTATTTACTTCAGTAAAAACTCGTATTTTTTTAGAAAAAGTTAACATTTACAAGCCAACATCAATAACAAATAAAAATATCAATTTCTAAATGACTTTTTTCATAAGTATTCAAAAATATTAAACATATAACTCTAAATTTTAATAGTAATTATTATATTTTGTCAGTGTTCAGGTTCAAAAAAACAACTACCTGTATTTAATAGTACAATAAAATTTTGTATCAACATTAAAAACTTGAAATTAATATAACAAATCTACTTCATAACTGATTTTGTGTATTAGATTCATCAGAAAATAAAGCACTGGTGAATGAATATTGTGTAGAGTTCTGTGTTTCCAGTGGCTGAGGCACAGGTGTGGGTTGCATAAAGCCACTAGGTTGAGCTTGATGGTAATAATGGGGTTGTGGTGGGGAATACATATGTTGAGGTACCATTATTTGCCTTAAGAGAGTAAAGCCATCAGCAATTGAGCTGGTTAACTTTTCCATGTTGCCAAAAATCTTATTCATGTACTCCGCATGTTGCTTGTCTGAGGCTTCCATCCTTTCTAGCATTTGTTTCTTGATTTTCAGTTCCTCCTGAGCACATGTCACCAACTGGCTGTCATTCGGAAGTTTTCGTTTAAGTTTTTCACTCTTATGATCAGCTAGTTTTGAATTAAGTAAATTTCTTCGTTCTTGTACTACACTAGTAGCTAATAACACTTCTTTTTCTTGACCTTGACTTTGAGCATTCTCTTCGATACTAGAATTCGAACTTATCGAGGAATCTGGAGAAGTGGGGCCAGTGTCTTCAGAACCACCACAAGATTCCGAAAGATCTGTTGTCTCTATACCAGATGGTATCGTTGTAGATGCTGGAGAACCACCCCATAACTTTTCACACAACTCAAAGTAGAGTAAAACTACTCTGCCATGGCCGCTTCGTCTACCGTCGTCAACAGCTAAACGGTACTTTTGTCTGATCGACTTCAACTTGGATGTTAAAATAACCTTCGTCATTTGAGTTTTGGAATGTGGGTACTCTTTTCCCAATGCTTTAGCTTCTTCTGGGGTCGGATACAGCTCAATAAACCTTTCGTGAATATCGTGGTACTTGCTTTGACAAGACTCCCAGTCGATGTTCTCAATTTCCTTCGATGTTTTGTAGTCAATTGTTGTACTTAATAGCAATTCGACTTCGTCATCGGACCAAGAAAAGTAGTCCGTCTTGGCTTTTGCAGTACTTGCTTTCTTTGTGCGTCCTGACATCTTTCAAATTAAGAGTTTAAAAATATTTATAATAAAGATTCAGCAGCTAAATTGGACGCGGTAAAGACAAGACAAGACAAGTCGGCGGGAAAACAAAAACAACGCGGGCTCAATGTTAAGCGATGGTGTGCGCACGCTCAAAGCAAGTCGAAAGCAATTTTGACGCCTAAAACCGGTATAGTGTGGACGGAAAACATTTTATCCGTTTTCATGTGTGGACGCAAAACTTTTGTTCCGTTTTCGCACCTAAAGTTGCGTTTTCAAATTTATCCGGCATAGTGTGGACGAGGCCTAAAACGACGAGACGTGTTAATAAATTTTTCACGCGTGACCTCGTTTTCATGACAGGTCGAAGCAAAATGGCGAAGGTGTGACTAAGACGAATGGCGTTACAGGTCAGTGGGGTGAAATGCCATTGGAACTAGTTATTCTCGTCACAAAGGTACTCCGTATAACCTTGTTCTAAATAATATATATTTTAAAGTTATCAGTCTTCTAGTTTATATTGAATTATTTCTAAATTTATCAGTATGGTTCGGCATGTAAAGGATACGGCAAAATCACCTCGAAGAGAATAATAACATTATTCGAAATAAAGTTGTTCCCAAATCTAAAACCTTAGAATTTAGGGTGCCAAACGTAAAATATTTCCGGATATAACATTATCAGATGTTCCCCGAAGAAAGATTTACTAAACATACATACACATTAAAATTTTAAATCGGTTCCGATGTATAAAGCTGATTACAGCATTGGTTCGCGTCAGTCACTAAATAAAACCCGGTGCGGGACTTTTGACAGTTTTCGTTTGTAACGCAATTCGTTATTTTAGGTGCGTTCGTTTGGGCCTTATTCCGGAATAAGGATTCATAAAATAAAAACTTTGTTGGATTCGTGTGGCTGCTTTTCCTGCGAAGTTATGCAACTAAAACATGTCTTAGTGATAAAACTCTTTTGAATTTTAAATTTGAAACAAATATTTCATCGCCCTAACAATCTGAAAAAAACATTCAAAACTTCATTCTTAATCGATCCGGAATAGTTGAAATAGGCCCAAACGAACAGACCCTAAGGTTTGAGACGGATGTGAGTGGTTTGCATAGAAGCAATGCAGAAGAGATGTTTTCATTGATGATTGCGTGGCCCTCGAAAGTCGAACGATTATAATCGTTAATAGTAAAGATTTCAGACGGCTTTGTTTGAGGTAAACTTTGTGTTGTTGTTTTGCTCTCCTTTTGAATGATGTCAGATCTTACTCAACTATTGTTAACTAAACTCAGAAAATTGGTTTGTTACTATTATCATATCTCAAACTGAAGTAGACTGCGAATACAGCCGCCTTTCATCGCTTACCGGTTTCGCGAGAGAGACGTTTGCGTTGCACGACCAGAAATTCCATACTGATGACGTCAGTCTCAAGTTGTCAAGTTTGCATACTTATTTGCAAATTATTTGCCAGATGTCAACATGCTTTGCCATCGCATCTGACATTGAAAAGATGGATTTTGCATTGTCAACAGTTTGCTGAACTTGCTTGGTTCCAAATTCTAAAAGTGTTCTGGAGCAATCCAAAGATAGAAAAATTACTTTCTTTCTTTGAAGCAATGGTTTTTTTAACAATTTTTTTTTCTCAGTGTCTGAAGTTTGATTTCTAATGTCAACATTTGCTCCTTGGTTACAATTGTTGATTCTATATTATCGTTTGCCAAAATTGGCAGGTGCAGTTGTTACTATAATCAATTCCAGGTGGAATAATGATTATGCAAATTATCGAGTGGACCAATCAGCGTTCCAGACCAGATTCAGAACAGATTGACATCATCAGTATAGAATTTCTTGTCATGAAATGCAGGCATCTCTCTCACGAAAACCAGTGAGCGATGAAAGGCGGCTGTATTTGCAGGCTAACACTGAAGCGAATCTGTGGGAGGGGGTTGCATGGTTCAGTTGAACTGCCCTTTTCCTTAGTAACACTTCTAAAAAATATTGAATTGCAATTTTTAATGATCACTGTTAGTCAAAGACCCATGAATTGGGTTTTAAATCACATAAACAATTTGGAGTAGATGTTACTAAAGCAGCTGTGTAAAAATTATATTAAGTTACTAACTCCACCATATATCAATTGAGGTTAAGAAAACACGCATATGGCCTGGATACTTTTCATTAAGAATTCATTAAAGTTGCTATAGACCCTTATCACGCTTGTTTGAGTCAGTTCAAAATTGATATTATTGCAATTTAAACGGCAGAAATGGAA
>JAOBAY020105755.1:0-17136 GCA_025331085.2 Zoanthus sociatus | reverse complement strand
TTCCTTCCTTCCTTCCTCCCTTCCTTCCTTCCCATCTTTCCTTCCTTCCTTCCTTCCTATTTTCCTTCCTTTCATTCAAATGTAAAGGGTAGTTTCATCTTTGTGCATGAATTCATTTCAGGTTGGGGCGTTAGGGCGTTTTCAGATATTACAAAAGGGAGCTATATTTGTGAGTACACCGGAGAGCTCATATCTGATGAAGAAGCAGAAACTATAGAAGATGATTCATATTTGTTTGACCTCGACTGTAAAGTGAGTTAAACAAAACATCTTTTTTTGTTTTGTGAATTTTGTAGTTATTAGTACTTTTCAGTCGGTAATGAACACCAATCCAATTTGCCGAGGTTTCACAATATGTTTCGAGATTAGAAGGACAGGATTATTTCTTGCACCTTACTGCATTTAATAAACTTTCCTGTGCTGGCAAGGGAAGTCTTTAATAACTCCACATTTGCCAAAAATAGTTTTGGTCTCTGTATAATTTGCCAGATAGAAGGTCGATTGGTTTGGAGACTAAATCAAGGGTTGAAGTCTCTATCTGCAGCCCGGATGGAGAAGGTTCCTCAAGCATTCAACCTTAAGAAGCTATGGCCATGAATGAACCTCAGACTTTTGGCTTCGCAGTCAGAGGTCTGCCAGTGTGTTTCTTAAGGCCGGTACACCGGTACATTGTACCGACGTTCCCCGACGGCTGTACCAGTTTTCCCCAACTTGAAAGTTCAAAATAATTCTGGGGATGTCCCCAGACCCCTCTTGATACTTGAGCATTCAGCACTTGATGACCTCGTACCCACTCCAGGTGTACCTTCTTTCCCACTTAGTGTACCCCACTTCCCAAGCCTTAAGAAACACAGATTGTGTTCTTTCTAAACTATTCTTCTACAAAGCAACTTACACCAACATCTTTGCTCCCCAACCAACGGCCTTCGCTGCTGATATCAGCCCTTCTGTCCATCGCGAGTGGCGCTTGTAGAACTCCTTAGCGGTAGCAGTACCCTGTCCAACATTTCAAATGATATTTTGTTAAACTTGAAAGACGATGTTCTTTGAGCCCAGTAGAACTACCAACTACTGTACAGTATTACTAAAATACTTGGTTTAGTTTGATTTACAAACGTTAACACTACATCATTTAACTCTCAGTCAGAAACAATAACTTCCCTTACTCTAACATGTTTCTATTCTATCAACCTAAAGTTTCAATATTGGGTTTGTAGTGTGTGTACATGAGAAATGTCGTTATTAAATGATCTTTGCTCTTGTTTATGCAATTTAATTAAGAAAACTAAGCCATAAATACGACTTTTTAAAATTTTTTCAAGTGTTTGGTAAGCAGTTCAGAAAAAAGGATTTTTGACATATCAATAAGTTTTAACCTGCGACTCAATATAATTTTTATTATGTCAGCGGCTGTTTTTAAAGTATTTGACGTAGGTTACGATATAAGAAAGAATAAAAAAGACATGGTTTATTTTGCGGGTTTAGGATGCTACAAAGACTCCAAAAAAAGAAATTGTTACCCGTCGATTTCTTCTTTCGGTTTCTCGAACAGCCATATTTCAGTTCTGCATATCATAACCTGCGTCATATTATCATTCAAATACCGCTGACAATCTAAATCTCATGGAGACCTTACCGCCGTTCTGCATTTAATTTCTCTGAATGTAATTCTTCTTAAAATATATTCAGCGAACAAGATACTTAAATGGGATTCAAACATGTAATTTCAATCCGGTTTAACGTTATCAACGATTAAGCATGAAAATTGACCGACTCTGAACATCTGTTGCTTCATTCTCAGATAGTAAGAGGGAAGCGGTTATTTTCCATAACTTTCCATGAACCTGATCAAAATTCTATGACCCTAATCCAAGCCTGTAGAATACAATTCTAAAATTCCATGACTTTCCAGATATTTCATGAACTGTAAGAACCCTGTAAAATGTAATAAAACAGAAAAACAAATTGTTAAACGGGGACATTAAACTGAAATCTTCTCACCTGACCGTTTGTGACAATTTCTTGCTGCAGATCTTTTGATTTGTGTATCAGAGCTTCCACTGCCTTAAAGATGAAAATAATTTCTCATTAAGTAATGATATTGCAAGCAGGTTCTTTTAATCTACTTCACTCTGTAGATAGTAAAACATTTAAAAGATTGTTAATCCTTGGACGACCAAGTTATCATTAAGGTGTAAAAAATTAACCCAATAAATGGGGAGTTAGTTGGATCTAATTTTTTTCTAGAAGAGATTTTGAAACCAACGTTAGCAGGGACAAAGCCCAACTATTTATCTAGTTTTCAAAAATACCTGTGTTGTGTCAGATAAATTGTTTGCAAGGCAACAGCAACATGTAACGTTTTTTTCAGTTTTTTCAAATAAATTCTTGATAATTCATGTGTTTTATGCTGCTTTTTACATTTTATGACATTAATGTTAGCATAAAATAATTTAAAAGGAAATATTATTTTGAAAATAATTTTACAATTTTGTGTTTTTCCGGGAACTCTTTTCACTATCAAAAGCTGTAACAAAACGATATTGAAGTTACAAACTCGAAACCTACTCAAAATACGTGCTTATTCATAATAAACTGCCACTGAAAATTTGGTGGGTAACGTCTAAACACAGAAAAAAATCGGAAAAATCTGGGAAGGGGGGGGGGGGAGAGGGAATTCTATTTGACCTTCCTTTCCCTTAATTGGCCGTTCCGCGGTTAAACATTAGCTAGTAACGATTATCTGTCCACAAGTCCGTCTGTCTGTCTGTCTACTAAAATTTCCCCCCTCTTTCTCTTAATGAAAGAGCTATCTAAAAATTTAAAATGAAAATGGTCTTGTTAATGATTATGACAACAATGAAGAATGATGACATATGGTAGTAATACCCGGCACCCGCGCATATTACCTTCATAAGCGTAGTACAGGAATCAAGTATTCTGAAAAAAAAAACATAACAAAAAATACTATATCATTATAGAAATTGTTCATCAAATATATTTATAAAATTAATTGGATAATACGTGGGTTTTGATTGGTCTACAACTGTTTTCATAACGCTATGAATTGCGAAAATGACGTCATCAATGTGGTTGACTGCCTCCGAGTAGTCAAAACTTACAGTACGCGCTTAGTATCTTTTGTGTTTCTCTTTGTTAAGATTGAAAATAATTATTACATAAGAAAAATAAAACATGTTGTCCCTGCCTTCATAGCCTGGTGAAAACCTTGGCAAAGTTTGTGAGAATTCTCGAGCAGGTGAAAAACTTGGACTGCGTCTTGGGTTTTCACTGATCTGCTGTAGAATTCTCCCAAACGTTCACCTCGGTTTCACCAGATTATGAAGGCTATGTTTTATTTCTTAAAGTGCATATGAAACGAAATATTTTTTCATAAATGTGTTCTTCAATATGTAGGATCATCAGATTCATTGAATTTTTTTTAAAAAATTTTAAAAAGCCTTTGTTTTACGACCTTAGAATAAGCTATTCTTGCCAAAAAATTGACCCACTTTGAGCTCGGTTAAAATGTCACGTGACCGCGATGCCTACGTCATGAGGTTTGCAAGTTTATAACTATTTGTACCGATGAAGGAGAATGTGAGTGGTGCAAGAGAGCGTGGAGGGAAATATTGCTTTGCTGGCCCCCCAAACAATACTAGTTTTACTAAAATTAACTATACTGAAGTCATTTCTATGCATGTCTTTCCCACACTGATGCTGAAGTGAGTGGAAATTGGGTGTCTTGCGTGAAAAGACATCAAAGGGATTTCACGCCGGATTCCGTGAAAAAAAAATTCATTTCTATGCATTCAAATATCAATCTGATGTTTTGGTTTTCCAGATTTGAATTTTTTAAAATGGTTTGCTTCAAGATGGTTAACACAGGAAACCAAAACATGCAGTTCCCATTCCCGGCTTTTGATGGACAATGAAGATGGTTATGTTTTACTTAATCAAGCAACTATCTCTCCTCGACATGTGAAAACACTTAAATTCTTAATTGAATTATTGAACTAAAGTCCCAATGAACTGCTGAGTAATTAAAAAAAAAATGTTGGTTGAGTTTACGCTGTTGCCAAATTTTAGTAAATGCTTCGTTATTAATTTTTTTCTCCTGAAAATTATCCTAATTATTCTATACATCTTTTCAATTTACGTAGCTAAAACACACCTCGTTACCATATTTTACAAGAAAATGGAACAGATAGATAAAAACAGGACCGGTCTAGTATCACTACTAGAACACACCTTACCACCATACTTTACAAGAAAATGGAACAGATAGATAAAAACAGGACCGGTCTATCACTACTAGAACACACCTTGCCACCATACTTTACAAGTTAATGGAACAGATATATAAAAACAGGACCAGTCTATCACTACTATAACACACCTCGTTACCTTATTTTACAAGAAAATGGAACAGATGTATAAAAACTATGGTAGTTACCAATCTCCCATCATTTGGTCAAGGTGACACCGGAAGTGATTTTTTCTAACTTTAAACGCAAATTACACGAAAATTAAAAATATCGTTATCGTATTTTTCTTTTGCCATCACCATTAGAAGTGTAAGGACATATTTTATACATACAAAAAACCCTCCATGTGACTGATATATACACTTTAAGCGGATGAGAGTTATTATGGATCTTAAGCCCTCGTTTTCAGAGTTTATCCCGTACAGAGATAGAAAAATAATTAAAAAACTAAAAAGAAAAAAAATCGAATCAACACATGGTACTTCCCTTGTAGTTGCTTTGACTCACCATTAAAACATTCACTTAGAGGAACAATAATGCAGTGCAGGTAGTCATTCAAATTATTGTATTTCATCCTTTTTGTATTTTAATGGCCTAAGAAAGTATTGCTCTTCAAATTTTCTAGGTCATCTCAAAGGTTTTGGAATTCTTCTATTTTTGATTATACCTTTCTTACAAGAGTCTAGTTGAGCAACTCACCGCAGACACACTTAGTTTTTTAACAAAACAACAATAATGATAATAATAATAATATTAAAATAATAATAATAAAATAATAATAGTAATAATAATAATTATAACTGGGAATGGCAAGGATTCTAAGAAAAATACCACAGAAAGGACCCCTAGTCATTGACTATGATTTGCTCTCTTAAGGAATTTAACGGCATAACATCTGCCAGTGCTATAAGCAATTTTTCATAATATTTTATTATCATCATTATTGTTATTATTATTATTATATTGATAAGGACAACAATAATGACACAACTTATTCAAATGAAGTCAATGACATAAATTGAAACAAAAAACTCCAAGTTTAGCCCTTTTAATATCAACTCTGCTAATAAAATGCCAGATGATATAAGCTGTGTAAATGGTAGAGAGGAAGGAAATGAGGAATACTCTGATTGTTTAATCAAGAAGTTGGTGTTCTTGCTTTTTACAAACCTTTCGTTCACTTCTAATTGTATTCCAGAATACTTTTCACTTGACTTGCGCAACATTTCCTGCAAATTTCATATAATTTTTAGAAGGTTTTACAATGACGGTTAGTCAATTTTTTAAATTTGTGTTACTGGGCTGCAATGAAGAGTTGTTCTGTGATCTAGTCTATAAAACCACTAAAAATTTAAACTAAAATACAAAACTTTTTACAATAAAACAGAGAAAAGAATATTTTTTTCAGGACTTTTGCTCTAAATGTCTGTTACATTCAATGCATTTTCCCGATATTTTATATTTTATTGTAATGGCAAGCTTCTTCGAATAAAATATTGTTAGTTTAAGATTTAAAGGGGAACACCAGGGCATAAATAAAACTCATTTGGTTGAATTAATGACTTCCTTAATCTTTTTTTTCCTCATTTTTGATAACTGAGATATCTTACTCAAATCAGCAAGAAAATTAAATTGAAGCTGGTTAGATATGAGCTGTGTTACCATCGCCGGCAGTCACGACGTCAACGCGTCTAGTCAATGTAATTTGTCTACATCTTGTTTCAGTTATCTGAATCAGTACTGCATGACGATATCAGTGATAAAGGCTTTTGCTTTCGCAAGTGTCAAGCAGTTTGACGCTATGACGTCAATTGAGGTTGTGCTGACCAGAATCTGCACAGTCGGTCCACTTCAAAGATGGTGGTGTTTCTGAACATACAATCATATTCTTTTTTGTTCTTTTTCCTAAACTTCAGCACTAAACTAGACAGATCAATAATGTTTTTTAATAATATGTTTTTACTCCAAGATTTACCACTCTTATTTCAAAACTTTAGAACTTTGATGAGTTTTGTATGGTCGGAACGTTTGTGTCCGACTAGCTAAAAAGTTGATATCCTACAATTGGTCTCAATCATCCTCACTAACTAAACTTGTCAATTAGAGATCTTTCATGCTGAAATAATATTTTTAGAATTTTCTATTTTTGTCAACAATAAACATTTTCAATATCTAAATCTCACAGGCTGTGAGCTGCTTACCTCAATTCTCGATGATGCATCAGCCACAAGCTACAAAGTAAACAAATCATTCACTTTTGTCAATGTACAATAAGTAGTGGAAGAAGACATGAGAGAATTAAACATCACGGAAGATATGGCATAGCATAGAAAACAGTGGAGGCATCTATCATCTTCAACCATCAGGAGTGGAAACTAGAGACGTTAAACAAAGATGATGGTGATGGTGATGATGATAATGATGGTGATGATAATGATGATAATGATGGTGATGATAATGATGATGATGATGATGAAGACAATATTGTAGAAAAAAGTTAAACAGCAAAAAGAATATGAAAAGCATTGGTGACGATGATAGATGTACACACTGTACACTTGATATATCTTAAAAGAAAATATCATTGTAACATTTTAGGACGATTTCTTTGTACAAAAACATACAGTCTTCACCAGTATAGGTGATTTTTGGTTTATTAACACTTTCTGTATAACTAGAAAACTGTATATACCTCAGTTTCTAAGAAAACGAAATAATATTCTGATTATTGAAAGCAAAATTATCTGATACCAGGATAAGTTAAATACAGCATTTATAACTATTTACATTAGTTGGAACTTGTCATTATACAAAATGTACAATGTATATGTATAATAGATATGCAGAAACATAATGTATTTGATTCTAATCTTCCCTAGAACACACGGCTCACATATATTAACAACCGTAAATGTCCTCAATGAAGAAGACAGACCACAACACAACACCAGGATGACTACTCTGCTATTTTTGACAAGTGCGTGGGTTCTTTTAAGTCCCCCAATAGAGTTTCAAGAGACTGGACCAACGGTTTTACATCCTTACCGAGAAGACGTGAATGTCTAACCATTTGCAGATGTTAGGGCAAAGACAGCATCTTTTCCACAATTGTTTCAAGACCTGAGTGCTGGTCTGGCTTGGAATCGAACCCAAGCCTCCCGCATGATAGACTGGCACCTTACTAATAGTCCATTTTCGCATTGCAGATGCCGCTAACTTCAATGACAAAGGACTCAGTTTTTACAGTTTTAGCCTCAATATGAAGTTAAATATTCCTAAATACCAACGTAGTTTTACACTACGTGCAACTACGTGTATTGTTGAAGGTGTGACCTCTCGCTCTCTCTCGCGAGTATTTTTGAATAATTAACAACAAAACGAGGCTAACAGTGCAAAAAATTGAATCCGTTGTCATTAAAGTTAGCGGCATCTGCAATGCAAAAATTGGCTATTTTCAGAACATATAAAATCCTGGCGGTGCTGCACCAGTCCAGGGTTCAGAATATTTTTCTACGTCTTTTATTCCCCATTTGCTGCTAGGTTCCTTAAATAAAATTTGGATTGGCTATAAAATGTATAATATATAGAGGATATTACACGGTGGCGCGAACATACTCAGTGCACTTAAGGCCTGGCTCTTATTAGGGAACTTAAGAAAAAACAAATAAAAATTTATAATAAAATAATTTGTGGATGAATTTTCTTGTAATTTGGTAGAATGATTAAGTATTGAGTTAAGGTTTGTTTCATGGGCATTGTTTCCATGGCAACGGTGACGTAACATAATTATGCAAGATTTTCATTGTTAAAAAAGTAGCTATTTTTGAGAGCAAAGAAAAAGTGCATATTCATATAATTTTAGTTTTATATCTGAATGGACGGAAGGTGCTTATCCCAAAGTTCTCTAAATTATCTGGCACTGATGTTCCAGTGCAATTCATGGTATAGAAATGAAGCTCCGAGTTTTAAAATTCTGTTAAAAAGCCAACTTTCACTCGATAAAGGTAAATTTACTTACGGTCAAGCAGTTTTGGTAGGCTCTTCCAGATACTTTTCAAAACAATGTTTATTAATCTCTTCAGAAATGGCCAGATATTTTTTCGAAATTGACAAAAAGCACTTTTTCCTGCCTGATATAAGTATGATGTGTGTTTCGCTCTTAAACAGCTCCGCCATTTTGAATGTTAATCAGTAGACAGTTGTTTTGACCAGCGTTATTCCACAAAATAATGTTTCCATAGCTACAAGGACTATCATCAGAGAAATACAAAATGGCGGATGAACTCGAAAAACTTAGTTTCTACAACTTTTTGAGCATTTTAGTAAGTACATGACAAAGCAAGAAGTTATTTTGTTTGACAAACCATGTCTTTGATCCATTTCTGACTATTTTATTAGTTTTTGTAAACAATAATCACAATAA
This sequence comes from Zoanthus sociatus, assembly GCA_025331085.2. Taxonomy (NCBI): domain Eukaryota; kingdom Metazoa; phylum Cnidaria; class Anthozoa; order Zoantharia; family Zoanthidae; genus Zoanthus; species Zoanthus sociatus. Next base: position 8,445 of record JAOBAY020105755.1, on the reverse strand, counting down.
ATACATCCAGATATTACCATACATTTGTGTTTTTATTCCTTGATATCTAAAATAACTGCATATTTTGTAGCTCTTTCCAAACACATTGTTGGCGCCAGAACTTAGTTATAAATTATTATTATTATTATACGCATGTGCGAAACTGACAGGCGGGAAATTCGAAAGAAAACAGTTAAAAGTTTTGGAGGCAAAAAGGTTAGAAGTTGAGTTCGACCATAAAATTATTTGTAAACGTCTTTTTCAATATGGCTGCTTTTTTGTGCCCACGTTCATGTGGATTTATAAAAGTTGCGACTGTTGAAATTCTTAGAAAGGTTGCGACTGGTTCCTCCAAGAGGGATGACGAGACCATTTCCAAGTTTAGAGCTCGTGTGCATGAAGAACAGTTCCATCAGTACCAGGAAACCTTCGCAGAAATGCGAGGAAAAGGAGTCGATTATAGTTCCTTTGTTAAGAAACTCCCTGCATTAAGAGACAAATTTAACAAATGGAGTACCAAGAAACTACAAGAAAAATCGAAATTTATGAAAGTTTTCTCTTTGGATGAATGGAATAAGCTGCCTCTTGCCAGGAAGAGAGAACACACTTGCTACGACTGCAAGAGTTGTGCAATTAGATATGCTGAAACACAGGCACTATGGCCAGTGAAAGCAAACGTGCTTAAAGCAAAAGCAAAACAAAATCCAGTTGTCGCTGCCTCAGAGTGCGCAAATGTTCTCCGTGAGCAAGTGAAAAAGGTATCACCAATATCACCAACCCAGCGTGATATAAAATCAGCTGCAAGAGCTGTGAGTAACCCTTTAGGGCCAAAATTCCATAGGACATACAATGTATCTTTAATGGACGCATTTTCAAAAGTCCCAGAACTTAACATGCTGCACAAGACCAAGACTCAGTTACGGGAAGAAAGGCGGAAACACTACCGGGAGACTAAGGAAAATTTGGAAAGGCAAATGGAAGAGTCGGCCTTCAAAAGGTAATAAATTATATTTAGAACTATAATGAACTAAACGTCCCTGCGATCATTTTAGTTTTTTACTGATGCTTTTAAATTATGCCCCATTGGCTTGTAATGTCCCTTCTCTCTCATTACCTCTAGCACTCGGTTTGAATACGAAAAGTTAAAACTATTTATTTTTTACCCAGTACAGAAGTTGTCGGATCGGTGTATCACTGCAGGCAACGATATAGAGTAACTTACCAATATTTAAATTCTTTAAATTGAATACACGCTTTTTTCTTTACAAGAATAAAAGTTATAAGCAGTAACGCTCAGCCATAAAATTCTTGGGCAGCAATAATTTGTGGTTCCTATAAAAAATTGCTTGGGATTGACTCCACCAACCTGACTCAGCCTCATCTTGAATGCCTTATTTAAAAATGAAATGAAACTATTGATTGCACTATGGATATTCCTAATATCTATCCTCATACCAGAAACCTTGTCGTGACAAAGAACATGAAATCAGATACTGTATTTACCAAACAAAAGTATACTGCAATTCTAGAACAACTTTATTAAAATGTTAAACTGACTAATAATAGATTTTGAAAGAGGCAGTGATGACCAGCACTGTGGTGACCAACACATACCAGAAATGTATACATTTCGTTCTTATATTCACATTTAATAATGTATAATAAATCATATTAGAAAAACAAATTAACATTTTTAAAAAAACAATAACTTTAGGGACTGATCTTTTTTAATGCCAGGGATGGCACTAGGACTCAGATAATTTGAGGGGCCACGACACATTTTTGGACATGAGAGGAGGGTCACATGTATGTTAACACCACGGATTCAAGGGGGGTCATGAAAATTGATTAAAACTTAAATGGAGGAAACAAGATTTTTATGTGTAGTTCCAGAAAATACTGTATCCAGATCATGAAGGGTTTTCCTGTGACAACCCCTTCTCCACTGGAATTTTAGTCATCCTCTCAGGGAGGGTATTAATATATTATAAATTAAACTTCCAAGTATTTTTTTATCAGATACAGTAAGCATATGGTGGCACAGGAAGTGGTTATTTGCTCAATCTGCAAAATATAGGAGTAGTTAATTTTCTGGTTTATTAGAAAATTATATTTTATTAAACAAAATAAGAGTTAACTTGATACTTTTTCTTGATGTATTGGGATATAGAGATAACAATTTAGTCATTAAAATATCAACAATTTACTATGCTACGTGCATTACATGTACAGGTGGCGACTTAATATTCTATTGGAGGTCAAAATGCCTTTATGATTTCAGCAATGGAGTGATGGTGACAATTACATATAATTAATGATTTATTTATCCTTTTCTTCCACTTTTATTGTTAGTCTGTATTGAAGGGAGGGAGGGAGGGGGACTATGAAATCTTATGGCTGACAGTAGTGGGGAACTTCCAAATTTCAGGGGAATGTAAACAGGGGGCCCTGCAGGGCTATAAAAATGTCAGAAAACCAAAAAAAAAATCTTCCGACTCCCTCTAAGGAATCAAAAATGACCATTACCTAATAACACTTTTCAATATTTGATCATTTCACTTAGAGCTGTATTTCAGACATATGAAAGCGATTCATTGCATTCAAGTTATATGGTTAACTTGACAATTAAATAAATTGTAGGTGTTATGGTGGCGGCCATTCACTCAGGTCATGGTAGCGTGACAGGATGGCTACTTCCTTTGAAACAAAAGCATCTGCAAAGAAAAGAAGCAAGTTATTAGAAAATCAACCTAAACTAAAGATTGCAAAGAATCATGTTGGGAACATTGGTAAAATGAACTGGGATAAAGACATGTGCCTGAATGAAGTAAGATCATATGAAGTGGGGAGAGAAGTATCTTGGAGAGCACTTGCCATTAAATACAAAGTGTGTAACAGTAGTGGGGAACTTGCTGGCAATGGCGGACAAATCGTCAAAGAATTTATGATCAGCAAAGGGGTTGATGTCAGTAAGTTTAAATCAGCATGTGGGCGGGAAGAGGGGAAAAAAGTTTTGAGACGAAGAAAGAGAAGAAGTGCTGGTGGAGAGATGGGTTTCCCAACTGAGCCCCCTCCAGAGAAGCTAAGAAAAACGTGTGCAGAAAGAATTGCCAGTGGGGAGATAACTATTGGAGAAATGATTGTTCCAAGAAAGGTTGGTAAAATATTTGTCCCAAAAGACAAAACAAAGTACATTTCATGGTTTTGAAGCTTAGCACAGAAGTACACTTTTTTTTCTCTTGACCCTGTTTCTTAGCAATACTAGGCACTGATTATGATCCTGTAGATTATCAGATCATTCATTTTTAAATTAACATAACTATTTACTGTACAGTCATAAGCATGAACTTGCACTGAGAATTACTCATGTACATTGCTTGAAAATAATGTTATAATTTAAAAGCCGCACCTTGTATTAATCACCCAACATTCCAAATATTTAGAAAACTAAAGCCATTTTCTCGGTGTTTGGAATGGATATTGATAATACCATAGTACATCACATCAAAAAATTTGAAGTTGAACTGTTAGCCTACATTACTTAGTTCTTTTTTTTTTGCATGGGAGAGTTAAGCAGATAACCCCAAAGAACTAATTTAATTTCATCTGAAATATAATGATTTAAGTTTAAACTTTGTGCTTGAAATAAAGCTTATAAAATTCAAGCTGTTCACAGTATCTGCATCATTTTGATGTTGTGGCTGTTGAGTTCTGTGGCTGTTCTGCACAGTCTCATGTTAAGTACAGTCCCTCCCCTTTTATTTGTAGTAGAAATGTACATGACTTGTACACTTTAAACATTTTAATTTATCATGGAGTGTTCAAGTTTTAATAAATCATGAAAAATAACACATAAGAATGTAAGAAATTGAACCAGTGCTCACTATTTTTTTCAGTACGAAAAGATGGTCCTGACAAAAGACTTCAAAATAAAGAAGGAGGAGTTTATGGCTGAGGGAAGGAAAATAACTCTAAATGACATACAGCTGAAAACCCTTAGGAAGCAGAAAGAATTCATGAGGTGTAAACCTGATAGCTACTATGACCAGATGTCTGATGAGGAAATAAAGTCAAGGCTACAGAAACTTGGTGAAGATCAGAATATCATATCTAATGATGAGAGAAAAAAGAAGCTAATGAAAATAGAGAGGACACGTCATCTGCTGGTCTGGCATGACACATCAACCATTGCTAATCATGGTTACATGGTTTGCTTGGTGTCATGTATCTATGACCCAGCAATATACTACACTGATGATGAATACAAAGTGCTGAGTGGGAAAGAAATAAATATTCAAATGGAGGTTGAAGCACCAGAGCTACATATTGTTGCAAGATGCAACAGCAGCGATGTCGAACAGCTTGCATATAGCGAGACAAGGCTCCAATGTATTTTAAAACTGAAAAAAAGCATAACAACAGAAGAAGGAATTGAAATAAATGATGTGATGAGATTCTTCAGTGGGGACAGTCCAGCACGAGCATTTGAAGAGGGGCAACAAAAGGGTGGGCATTACTTTTGCTCAACGTGTGGGGTACATGCCGACATGGCACATGAGTTAGACCATGTGCTCAATTGTGACATTGTGTCATTTAAGCAGAGGCAAGATGCCATTCTTAGTGGATTGATTGCAGGACGCAATACTCTACAGCAAAAGCCAAAGCCCCTACGTGGACTTGACATCATTGAACTTGGTCAAGAATTGGCTTCAAGAGGAGTGACTGGAGGGAAGACCAAGAAAGACTTGGAGCACCTTCTTGCCCAGGAGATGAAAGGAATACAGAGAGTACCAGCTCTGCTGTTCAAGACACCAAGAGCAAAACTTGAAGATCTTGGTCTGGGAATATACGAAATCCTTCCAACTGAGCCACTACATGACATCAGCCACCACATTGAGAATGTGTTCACTGAGATTCCCCACCAACTTCCCCAGGCAGAATCAAAGGTCTTACAGGATGCTATTCAGTCCGCTCTCCAAAACAAGGAGTGCAAACGCGGAGTTGACTACAGACAGGCCATCATCAAAGTTGTTGGGTATACTTTGGAATCTAACAAGTTGTCTCCAGAAGTCAAGATGTTGCTACAAACACTGGTAGAAATGCAAAGGATACTCTATGCTTCAGAAAAGAAGAGAACACCAGCCCTTGTCCTCCGCTACTATAATCAGTCATGGCTCCATTCAATCCTGTTCAAGAAATTGTCAAAACTAAAACCAAAGAAACTTTCACTTCGCAAACTATTCGGGGTGTATTTTCATGATCTCACTGCACATGCTGGCATGATGTTACGCATCATTTGTGGACAATCAGTAAATGCTGAAAAGCAAGAAAGGTTTTTCCACCACTTTAAAAAAATAACAAACACGACCAGCAACTATAATCCCTCCCAAATCATCCCTAACATGTTGGTCCGTCTTCAAGCTAAGGAGGAACTTGATGAGGAGAAGGATTACATACAGAAGCAACAAGAGGCTGTCTCAAATCTCACCAAGAGTCTACCAGCCCCCACCAACACCCGCATTCCTCGGCATCTGATCAGAAAGTACCCAAGAGAATGGCAAGCTCACCTTCAGCAGATCAGTGATTACCTGGTTGAAGGGCAGGGGGTCTGGTGGAGCCTTAAGGAGGAGGATGTTGTTTTTAACGATATATCAGGCTATTTGACTCCAGAGGAGGTAGGGCCTCAGCTTCATCATTTTAGATCCCACACACTGTCATCTGAAGCAGCAAATCTTAAGCAATACTGGCTCAAGTGTCTAGATAAAAAAATCCCAATCCCCATCCATATTATCTGCACTGACCTTGACGATGGTACAACAAAAAAATATTACACAACTTACCTTGGTGACAAAGTCAGCCAGCATCAAATGATGCCAACACAAGAACCAACATCATCCCGAGAATCAAACCAAACCCAAAATGGTGATGCCAGTGATAATGACGATGAAGTAATTGACATGATCCCTGTTGATACAATTGAAATTCAGGAGCTTGATATTGAAGGAAAAATGACAACAGAAGAACCTGAATCTTGTCACGCTGTTTGCAACATTCTTTCTGGTGATGATCATCTACTAGACACATCAAAAGATACTCATTTGTCAGTGCCTCCCCAATGCGAGCTCCAGCCACTTTCTAGCAATGCAATAATTAATCCTCAACAACATCAAGAACATTCAGCATCTAAAGCACCTGAATGCTCTCTTCCAACCTATCCTCAAGCTCAGCATCCCAGATCACCACCATTGGCTGTTCAATCAACTGACCCTCAACTGCAACAAGCATCACCAAAATCAATTACACAGCAACCATACAGTCCAAAGTCAAAGACAGGAAAAGCACTCGAGATTGTTTTAGGACAAATATCCGAAGTCTATCAGTTTGACAGATTGCACTCTGTGATGAAAGCAAAGAAACAGCTTACTGAAAATGAGTGGCAACTGTATTCTGAGAAAATTGCACCAATTCAAACCAAAGTTTTGGCAGCAAAAAGCAAAACAGAGAGAGAACTAGTTAAGTGGGACAGTGAATATACGCGAAATAATAATAACACTTCTCCAAGCTTCACAGAAATTCAAAGAAGTCAGCTGTACAAGAAGCTCAAGTATGCAGAGGCACTGTTAAAGGAATGGGGAATTAAGTTCTGAACAGGGTCAACAACAGAATTGACAAAATGAACAATGTATAGTAGACTACTGGTCATTATAGTTCTACAGGAAGACATTGTTTAAAACAAGAAGAGTCTAGTGCAATTAAACAACAGGAGTGCCATTCTTACATGAAAAGATAAATTCTGCCATGATTGTAATAACGGAGAAATATGTAGTATTCAAGGGAGAATTTTAGGTTAACAAGTAGTCACTTATAAATGTTGATTTAACACTAGTGTTTGCATATTACAACAGAGCAGACAAAGTGATGTTGCAAACAAAATTAAAAAATTATTTAATATATTAATTAATTGAAATCAAAGTTCTCTTTCTTAGCATGACATAGCTAGTAATCAAACCAGCTGACTGCTTTCCATTAATTAATTTTCTTTTTGGAGAGTGCAGTTTTTTTAATTCACATTTATGATTTGCTTAATCCTCTGAGGTGTATTTTAAGAAATAGGTTGCTTTTCGGTGAGATTAACTCTATAAGTTATTTCTCAGTTACAGTAAAAAGTCTGTTGTAGTTGATTTTGACTTTGTCCGGGAGTGGTATGTTCAAAAAAATGCACATTCAGTCTTTCCTTAACCTACAAATGTAAAGTATGAATTTAGCTTTGATTCAAAATGAACTACACAACAACAGGTTTATCATTTACCTCATGATCATGAGTTAAAGTCCCTCTATTGAATGATAAACTTTTCAAGCATAAATACTTAATGTTTTAGTATATATACTTGTATAACTCATTACTTCTAGATATTTTAGTAGTAATATTAATTGTTCTAACTAATATTAATTGTTGTTACCTTTCATTTCATTTAGTAAGTTTGATAGCTTTCTATTTATTAAGTAAATATTGAGTAAGAAATATGACAATCCTCTTTTAGTCCACTCCCCACTGTCCCGCACTGAACAGCGAATTGTGAGTAATGCTTCACATTTATTTTAAAGCTTACGGGCACAAGGATTGCTCTTGTGTACAAACTATAATTACCTACCCCTTTGTAAAATAATAATTATATTATAATATGAGAATTTTTATCAACTACAGTAAATAAATAAATAATGTTCGAACTGGCCTGCAAATTATAAACCTGAAAAGTGTGAAACATAAATTTAAGAATAACTTAAGATCAAATTATTATAAAAATCAGAAAAAAAAGGATCTGCCAAATATTTACTGTTTTTATGAAAAGCATTCATTTTTTGTAAAAAAACTATGTGGTATATTAACTATGAGCGGTAAAATGGAACATTTACATGGGGTCAATAATTTACATTTTTCTCTGACCCCCACTTAAATAGGTGTAAACAAACAAATTTAAACGATTTTCTATACTATTGTATCAAAATGATGATCAAATTACGGTTAACTCCAGTATTTGAACTATATTAGCTCAGGAAAACAGTCCTGAGTACACGAAAACTTTCTGTGTTTACATGAACTGATAAAAGTGCCGTACTGCACGAGTTCCATTTTTCGGTACTTTACCATACATATCAAACTAACCTACCTTAAAATGTTCTCCGATCTTCATTCTTCCTTTCCATCCTCAAACGAATCCATTACTTGTAGCAATTTGCAAAATCGACAAAACAAAAAAACACAAGAAAGAGAAACAAATCCTTCACTATCACCGACTAGATCGACTATCCTTGGCCCCAGTTTTCGCGCATCCAAATTCGCTGCTGGGGGTTGTTTTCAGTTTTAGAGCCAGGCCTTAACTGCACTGAGATATATATTATAAACTAATTGCTATTTTGAGCCGGTGATTCCACATTATATTGCCGGCTAGTTGGGAGAAAATATAT
>JAOBAY020105655.1:0-17139 GCA_025331085.2 Zoanthus sociatus | reverse complement strand
GAGTGGGGTAAATCCGGCCACCCTCGTTTACGGGGATAAAACCGGATCAAAACTGGATTGATGATGATGATGATGGATTCGAAATCAAAAGAGTTCAGAATCCAGAGGGTTGGAATCTGGAATCCAGAACCTCTGTGGATTCTGTTACATGGGTCAATTCTTGGCTTAAGACTTCAATGTTTAATACTGCAAAAAGACATTCCTGGTATTTTGTTCAGTTCCAAAGTAAAACTTGTTACAATTTCTAGTAACTATCCATCCCTAAAGAACCGTTCAAAACAAATCCACATCAAACAGTCGAATTAAAAAATTTGTAAGTTAATACTGATCAGACCTGCTCAACTACAAAGCTTTATTCAATGTAAGCACTTTCTTATGAAAGAATTTCAACATTTTTCAGTTAAACTATTAATAGATAGTTTTTAAAACTGAAATGAAATGGTAATAAAAGCATGTTTTCTGTACTTTCATAGCCCAGTGAAAATCTCTGTAAAGCTCGCAAGAGGTCTTAAGCAGGTGAAAACCCTTGACCACGTCTTGTGTTTAAACTTATGTTCTCTCATATTCTCCTGAACTTTTCCCACGGTTTTCACCAGGGTATTTAGGCACTAAAAACAATTTTAATTTATTAAATAAAGATCAATCAGAGACAGGGCATGTGTTTATATATTCAACAATATATTCATGTGTTTCCACGTCACAGGCTATCGATTATGCCAAGACTGTCCCGAAACCAGCAGTTGTCAAAAGGAACAAGGATCAGGACTCTGTAAAACATGTTGAACATTCACAAGAGACTGACGATGAAAAACAAGTCACAGTTATTGAACTATTAAAGATGAGACATGAAAAGGAAAAATCTGAAGTTGCCTTGATAAGGAAAGAATTATCAGCCAAAATAAGACATTAAACCTCTAATATAATTTATTATATCGGAATGATTATTTAATAATTATAGAGTATAGAATAATAAATATCAATAAATAAATATCAATTGGGAGTGGTGAAACTACATGTAAAAAGTTTGGTAATTTCTTGAAGTTTTTGTTTTATTCTTCAAATAGAGCTGATATTAAAAAGTGGTGTGAGCTCATGTATCAAGAAATTTGGGTTGTATTTGAACAAAATAAAATCAATGCTGTTGTTTTTTGTATGTTCATCTTCAACTAAGAAAAAATGCCTTAGGTGGAGGACCTTCATTTCAAATGAAAACACAGGGTGCGTTCGTTTGGGCCAATTCTGGAATACGAATACATGGCATGGATTCTTTGGAAGAGTCGTTGGTTTGTGAACTATTCTGCTTCCGGATTACTTGGAATACCCTTCCGCTCATTCTGCTCCTGATATCAGAATAGCCGGAGTAATCCGGAATAGTGACGTCACACATACACTAACCTAAAAATCAATAGCAACAACACCATCAAAAAAGGCGGGCAACCGATTCAACAGCAAAGAAAACGCCGAACCAGTTGTATTGCCTACTTGAGAGCTACAGAAATCTGCTAACCCGAAGTGAAAATTACCGTGTGCATTTAAGATTACATGGATTAGTTGGAACAGCTGTTCGTTTAGTAAATTAAAATCTAGAAAATCCAGATTATTCCAAAATGTATTCCTATTCCGGAATAGACCCAAGCGAACGCACCCAAAATATTTTTATTTCATCTTTCTTTTCAATTACTTGAATATATTTATAAATTAATTTGAGTATTCTAGTACATGTTTCTTTATTGACCGGATTATAATACCGCTGCATGTTAACCAGTGTTTTACCAATTTTTGAAATAAGCGCCTCTTTCGAATAAGCGCCGCTCTTGAATAAGCACAGCTCTCGAATAAATACTGTTTTTGTGGATGCTGTTAGAACAGCATCCTTTATGCCATCGCATGTTAAGGTAAAAGAAACTTTGGGAGCCAATAAGATCACGAGAAATGCAATCGATTTAACGTCAATAACATTTCGATGGACCTCGAGTAGTTCTCGGCAGTCCGTTTTTTTCCACGACTTTGGACGGGTCTCAACGATCGCCAACGCCTATGATACGGATATATCCGATCTTCCAAATACGGCTGGCGATAAATGTGTGCGAACGCTCGGAAAGTTTTCGGCTGCCTTACCGATGGCGCCCGAAATGACAAGTAAGCCAGGTTGTTTCGCTGACGAGCAGAACTAGCGGCGCGGCGGGTGTACCAAGTGACAACAAAATTTGATAAGTAGAAATGTTTTCTCTGTTTTACCCACTCAATCAGGCGCAGTTTTCGAGGAATACGTAACTTGTATGTTTGTATAAAGAACTGTTCGACACTCCCGCACCATTCGAGATGTTTTTGAAAGAGATTTGGTGAATGAGCAGACCGGTTTGTTTGACAACAGTTGTCGAGCAACGAATTCGAACATTGTCAAAACTTTTGCGATTCACGGTTCTTTTAATTTAAGCACAATTGAAACCACACAGATGGTTTAAGAGCACTACCTTCCGTCAATATTGTAGGTGTGTTATGAGTACTAAGGAAATATTCAGTTATGTTAATTTAGCAAGTTATCCACGGCAACGTTAAAATCATACCATTTCAACAGCAACATCTCTTCGTTTTTGTTTTTAATACCACATGTTAAACTTCCCTTAATTGCTACATCTCAAATAATTTATCCTGTTACAGAAATGGCTAATCTGATTTCATTGCTTTACTTGTTACTTTTAACTGTGTATTTTATATTTTGAAAATTGTTGAAAACACTGCTTTTAAGCAATTTGTAAAAACTAAAACATCAATTTCTAAAAACCTGTTGTTAATACTAACTGACGATCAGTATTGCAACCAACTTTATTTGAGTTCACTAATAAAAATGTTTTTTATATACTTAGCTATTCTTGTTTTTCTTCTTTTTCTGCTCCTTATCTATATATAGCGTTTCTGCCCCGACGATTTTCTAAAAACAGTACTTATTCGAGAGCTGTGCTTATTGAAGAGCGGTGCTTATTCAAGGCAGCGCTTATTCAACAAAAGGCAGTCGCCACCTGCATCCACACTCAGTTTACAACTGCCTTTTGTTGAATAAGCGCTGCCTTGAATAAGCACCGCTCTTGAATAAGCACAGCTCTCGAATAAGTACTGTTTTTTGAATAAGCGCTGCCTTAAATAAGCGCTCCTCTCGAATAAGCGGAGCTCTCGGATAAGCACCGTTCTCGAATAATCACCGCTCTCGAATAAGCACTTTTCTTGAATAAGAGTTCCTCTCGAGTAAGCGCTGTTCTCGAATAGGCGCCGCTCTAGAATAAGCACCGCCCTCGAACAAGCGCTGCTCTGAATTAGGGCTGCTCTCGAATCTTTATTTTGAAGAATATGGGCCTAGTTATCCTAGTTGGTAAGGCATCAGTCTAACGTGCGGGAGGCTTGGGTTCGAATCCCGATAGGACCAACACTCGGGGTCTTCAATTATTGAGAAAAAGTTGCTGACTTTGCTCTACATCTACGTCCACATATATTGTTAGGGATCAGTGGTTAAACGGAGGAGAGAAATCTTCACCTTAAAAATGAAATAAAAAACTACATTTTATTACGTAGCCATAACCAGATTCTTCACTTTTGCGCCTGTTGAGTGTTGTTACTATTGCTCTTTACCTCTTCTTGTTAATAAAATTATAAAAATTAAAAAAATAAATAAATTTAAAGAACACGAGAATTCCTAAAAACACGGTGATCAATCCGATTTAGAAATTTACAGAAGTCTCCAATTAACATTTACGGGGTCTACCACGAGGACAAAAGCAATTAAACTCCTTTTTCACCTTTTACAATTTTTGTCCTAATTCAGTCAGTACAGCAAATCGGGATAGAAAAACGTTTAATATACCATTCAATTAACCTACTTGATCCAGAATCATGGCGCAGATGCATCTAAAAAATGTCTGTTATAAATGTAAATTTAGACTTATTCATAGAAGGTAAACAAAAATTATCTCGTATCTCTAAGCTTCTTTATGGCCACTTTTGAGTGCGGCCTTCTAGAATAAGCAAGGCCAGAGGAAAACCCGTCCATCAACTTCACTGAATTGAATGTTCAGTTTTCGTTTAACTAATCATAATAACAATCTTTTACCTTTTCTACCAATCACTGTCAATTTGATCGGAAGTTAATTAACCAGCCATAAGTAAACCCTTGTGGTTTTCAACATTTCCGTGCAATTGCCTTAACGAAAGACTACCATTCGGATGGCAAGCTTCTTGACCGCAGAGATACACATCTAAAACTTCAACCAAGATCAAGTTCTCTCCAGCAATAAACCTTGAAAAACAAATTCAAGTCGCACACTGAAGTTTTTGCAACTCAACAGGCGACTTTCACTATTTCAATCTGGCTAAAAGAGCATTCGTTGTCAAGAGTACACGAAAAATTCTGTAAGCCCTCGAAAAATAGGCGTGGAAAAGTGAAAGTCATATTCCTAGAAAGGTGAGCTAAGCAGCAATTTCTTTCAATCAGTTTCAAAATTAAGAATAATTTTTCTCTTAAACATTGTTAAAAAGTGGAAAAAGAAAACACCAAACACTTCGCCTCATATAGTAGCTATAACAAGACAGTTCATTGCATGCAATAATTCGATCGTTGGTGAACCTTCATTTAATTGTGTCTTCAAAACAAAAGCACTTGACATACAGTACTTGAGCCATGTTGTTGTAACAGTGCTCTCTCATATTTCTTTTCTTTGGATGACAGCATGACCGCTATACTCCTACCTTTCTTTTGTGCGGTCTCTTGAAATTGTTTTAGATCAAAGCGCCACAAAAATCAATGAATAATAATGACCATAATTTGAAAAAAAAAATCCTCGAACTACTCAACCTAAAAGTTCGAAGAGGTTTGCATGTTTTGATTTTTGTTTTTCTGCTGTAGGGCTGGATTGTTCAAAGGTGAGTTAAACTTAATCCTGGGTTAAGCAAAACTTACAGCAGCAGTTACTTCGCTAAGGAGAAGATTACTGTTCTTTTAAAATACTGTTCTGATTTTTCTTGGAAAAAACTTGTAAATCCCAAATTTCAGACCACATCCATTTCTAAGGTTGGTAACAAAAGCACGGGTTAACATTTAACCCTGGGTTAGCGCTAATCGGCTTTTGAACAACTGGGCCCTGAGCGTTTTAAGAAAGCCACAGCGTTTAGTTACTCCACTAATGAACATGTTTGAGGAAAAAATGTTCCCTTAGATTAGGGCCGGTATTTTATGAGCATAAAGCAATAAATTAAGTCAGGAAGTTTTACAATTTTTGCGCTTACCCGGATATATTGCAGGAGACGCTTTCTAAGACGTTTTGTTTTTTTGGAGGTGGGGCATCTTATGCATGTGGTGTACAATAATGAAGTCCCACCCAGTGGAAATAACTAACAAATGATCGCTCCGAATGGAATGGACCGGTTTATTAGAAAACATAAACAACAACTTATCGCTATCCGCTTGATCAAATAAAAACAAATGAAAAGGTGTGAAAATGTTATTTAAAACAATAAAAAAGAGCAGTTTATGATAAAACACAGATCACAGAGAAAAATGATCGCTCTGTTAAAAGTTAACTCTTCTAACTGCTATCCGCTTAATTAAAAGCTTAAACACGGCATGCGCACAATTTCGGATCGAAAACCACCAATCAGAGGAGTTGGCAATCTTCCAATCACAACCGTTCATGTTTCTGCAAATAGTCTTTGGGCGCGTTTATATCCAGCGCACCTGCTGCATATGTATCATTACATAATATAGATAGGACTTTCGCTGTCTGATTGTTCAAAAAACCATGTTCTATCGGACTATAAAAAAGATGTTTTATTGTACGTCTTTCAGTTTCACAACTCGCGGAGTGTAAAATTTATGCTCAATGCGGCTCATGTTTTCTAACTTTTTCTTCATGTTCTGAAATGCCCGTTATGTTTTAACACAATTTAATGCTTTTTTGTTTGTTTAATAAAGCAACATTTTTTACTACTACTTCTCAGTACAAAACAATGATAAATAAATATTGCTCAATCTTTCATTCGATTTGGTTGAGGTTTCACCTTTTTAATGTTCTCACTAGAATTAATTCATACTTTGGTCATCAAGTTAAAACAGTAAGTTTCGTAACGTAGCCATGCAAATAAGTAATAGACCCTTTCTATGGCGCACAGTCACAGGTAACCCAGGCTAACTATTTCTGTATACATATGAGACACGAATTTAGTCCATTATGAGAATGTATGAGACATCAGTCAACTCAGTCGATTTTCAGAACAAATATGAAATAAATTCGTTTTTGACTTTCTGTGTGTCTTGCTTTAGTTCTTGACAACCTCTAAAAATCAAGTCTTTCAAGATTCTAAATTTTTTTCTGCCTCCTGGAAGTATCTCAGTTCCAAAAATCGACTGAGTTTATAGTGTCTCTTACATTCTTTTATAATTCTTCTACACAAAATTCAGAGTTTTCATATTTTTATGACTTATATTATATGACTTTTAAGTATGTGTTCGCTGTTGTAGTTTTCAAATTTGACCAACAACATTTCGACATTCAACATTCAACTTTTTCACATGCACCCATACAAAAAAAGAAAATATGGATAGCAAATAACCAATTGTACGCTCAGCCCTTGTACAGCCGCTTCTTTTTGAAGGGGCGGCTGTACACAGACTATTGTACGCCATTCCTTTTCACATTTTCAGCTACCGCTGACAACAATGATATCGTATTTTATTTTTATTGTCTCAGATGAAATATTCCTTCTTCTCAATGCAATGTAGTTTTACACCACTTACAATTACGTGTATTGTCGGAGATGTGACTTCTCGCGAATTATTTATAGCACGTTCGATCTTAACTAGTGGAAATTAAAGTCGTATTTGTGACACAAATTGGCCAAAAGACAAGCAGGAAGTCTTTCATTTTTTAACTAAGTATTCAATATAAGTGGATTAAGCGTTAGATTATAATTAAGTAATGGATTAAGCGTGGATTAAGCGTTAGTAGTGGATTAAGGTTAGTAGTGGATTAGTTAGCGTTAGTAGTGGATTAATCGTTAGATTTAAGTACCAAAGCGAGAGAACGGAAGACGAAGCATGCAACTATGTGTAAGTCTCTCGCCAAAATCGTGAGAGTCAGCATCTATGAAAGGGTTATCTAGACCTTTGCGTCTTTTCGGATTAGGTGTTAAACCGTAGGTCAAATCTCTTGACTTTCTATCGGGAACTCAAAAGAGCCCAAGCATTTCTGGTCTGTCTGCTGTCTAATTATTCGTCATACATACATTTACTAATGTATCAAATATATATGTAGCCGCTGTTGCAGACTATCTAAGACCCTCAAAATCCTAAACCTGTATTTTCTTGTAATACAAAAATGACAATGAAGTTTTAAAACAAGTAATTGATAACGTTAGATTTATTAATACCACAGAAGATTATTCAGCTTATAAGTAATAGCTAATTAAAGGCAAATGGTTGTGGGATGTGGCTTAGTTACTACACATTCAAAAGCTGCACACGATTCGAATCTTGATGTTTCTAGACGAAGTCGAAGGAACTGACATTCAACTTCGTTCCCAGGGTCTCTCATCATTTCTCTCTCTGATGAGAGACCCTGGGAACGAGGTAGACTGACATTGAGATTCCAGGGAAACAAAACAGATGTTTGCCGAGGTTATATAGCATAAACAAAATAAAATACAATGACTAAAACAAAACAAATTTATTGAAAGAATAAGAGTGAAAATACAAACGTACAGCAGTCCTTGTGGCGTGTTGAGTGTTTTTCTACGAGGCCAGGGGTTATCTAATTTCATCTTCGATCT
Organism: Zoanthus sociatus; assembly: GCA_025331085.2. Classification (NCBI taxonomy): domain Eukaryota; kingdom Metazoa; phylum Cnidaria; class Anthozoa; order Zoantharia; family Zoanthidae; genus Zoanthus; species Zoanthus sociatus. The sequence continues at coordinate 9,327 of JAOBAY020105655.1, read as the reverse complement.
GCATTTAAGATGAGCAAAACATTTCTATGGGGGCTCTATTCTGTACTAATGTCTCCAATCGTTGTACTAACATGTACTCTTCGGCTCAGAATGAACATGGGAGAAGGGAGGAAGGAGGAGGTTGAATGAAAACAGTAGTCGAAATTGTTTAAACGAACTTCTAGTACCCGGTGCCACCAAATTTTTTCCCCGAATTTTCCCACTCTCAAGCGTGAGTGCGAGACAGTAATCGGTTTACCGGCTGGTCAACAACTGCAAGTCGAAAATGCACTAGCTAGCTAGATATTTAACACTTATTGACTGAAACCGAGGAATACAGTGTGTTTAATTTTGTGATCCCGAGACCGCAAAACATGGCCGTCGAGGGACCACAAAACATACTGTTTTCGCCGAGGTTAAGGTCAATAGGGTTTTTTTATATATACCAACAATCAAAGAAAAACAAAAAGTAACTTTTAAAAAAGTTTTTTATTGTCCAAACTTGGGTTTTGAGAGCCTTTGAAATCACAATTACAATTATCTTCCGGATTTGTTATTTGCCAGTCCATAACATATTGTTACATGCCTACTAAGCACTTGGTTGCCGGGAAACAGCGAAACTTGTTCGCGTGCGCGTGATGTCCTCTCCTCCAATAAGAGTACGAGAAAAATGAACTTTGATAGTTGGTATATAACAAAGTAACTTATGTGCTTTCTATACTGAAGTGATAAGCGAGATCTAGGAGACCAGGCACCCAGATTGTCTTCACTTGACAATATGTTTACGGAGGTTGTTTTGAGCTTGGTTTTCGGAGAAGGAGATATCCATGGATACGATGATAGAAATTGGCGGGAAACTTTTTTAGGACGCGCGCATACATCCGGGACATTTAGTACATAACTTTTTTATATCTTCACTATGGAAAAGACAAGTGTTTAAGAGTCCGGTATAACAGGCTTTTTAGGACTTTGCTGCTATAAAGTATCATATTTTATACTGGATGATAATGATCCATACAAAATAATTTATGCGTCGCAGATTATTAAAATTATGTTACTCTGACAAAGAGCTATCGCTTGAAACGTAGGTTCCTTGTGTATTTCTTCAGAAGATGAAACATTTTTATTTATGGAGCTGATTTGTCTTTGAAGGCCGGAATATCGTTCATAACCGAAGATTCTACCTAAGTACGGCGATGATCATAAATAAAGTATACTTTAAAATCTCAAGTTGTCTAAATCAGTTGCTATGACAAAGGGCTTTTGCTCAAAAAGTTAGCTATACCTACATAGCTTCTTAAAACGATAATTATAAAAGTTTCCACCTCGAGTTGTCTAGAATTCTTTTGTGATGACAAAGGGTTATCAAAAACGTTAGAAACACTTAAACTACATATGGCGATAAAATATTTTAAGCTTAAGTTATCTAAATGATAGTTACTCTGACGAAAGGCTGCCGTCCGAAATGTCGTCCTTCTTACATTACTTATATCTAAAGTTGTTTGAATTACGGTTTTTAAAAACATTAATTGCTTCCGTTTTGACTTACCGTAATTTCCGAACTATTAAGCACACCTGAATAAAGGCCTCACTTGCAATTAGCTACTTGTGTGGTTGTCATGTTGGTCCACCGTGAACTGTCTGAAAATTTCATTGGTCTGATATAAAAAGGCTAATGTTTTGGCAGCATGAAGTTCGTTTTTCTGCAAAATTATATAAATTAGCTGCGTCATAGTTTAAACCGGAGGGTTAAAAGCGTTTGAAAAAGGTATCGACTTATAGTCCGGATAGTACGGCAATCAATTTCAAACGGCTATCAACTAGGAAAATTGATATCAATAATTAACCTATTCAACTATCTTTTCACTCGCAGGACAAATATGGAGATGGAAGCCATTAACGAAAGTGATACTTTTCTGGTTAACAGAATTCAACCTCTCGTTATTCCTTTATCATGTGATGCTCCATTACTAACAAAGACCTTTCTAATTACAACGTATACTATCTTGCTTCTCACTTCACTGTTCGGGAATTTGTTCGTCATCATCATCTTCTACAGGGACAGGTCGCTGAGGTCAAGTACTAACTATTTTATTGTAAGCATGGCCATTTCCGATTTATTGATTCCTGTGGTTGTTCTACCTGATGTGATTGCTTATCTGTACAGTGACGGAGTATGGTTGGTTCATGGCGCGCTTGGCGATATTCTATGTAAATTAGTACACAACTCACGGTCCATTTCGTCTCTCGTGTCTATACTCAGCATGGTAGCCATTGCAGCAGACCGTTATCGCGCAGTTGTGCATCCCATGAGATCTCCTCTGTTCTCTGGACAGAAATGTAAAATTGTTATCGCTTCAACTTGGCTTGTGTCACTGATATTTCGAGCTTATTTCCTTATTGCTGCCAAACTCGTTTCTTTCAAAGGTAAATTGTACTGTTACAGGTCTCAATGGGCAGGAATGAATTCCAGGGGGATGACCGGGAAGATTTCTATGTTAAACATGGTAATATATTTGATTGTTGTGTTTGCCTCGGCCATCGTATTGACCGTGTTGCATTTACGCATGTTTGTCTCTCTTCTTAGACAAAAAAGCCAACTTCATTTAGCACCTGATCAAGTGAAGAAAAGAGCCAAAAAAACCCGAAGAATTGCGCAAATGCTTTTGACAGTTGTTGTGGTATTTTATTCGCTGTTTCTCTTGAATATTTGCCCCTGGTTTTTATTGCTCGGTGGAATTCAGGTACCATGCTTCTTCATATGGTTTAGTGTCAACTGCACTCTGCTATACCCTGTTATTAACCCAATAGTATATTTTACGTTTAACAAAATGTATCGCCGAGGATTAATGAGGCTATTATGTTGTTCTGGAACTCCTATTTTTGCCTTAACACAGAACGATAACAATAACCCAAACACCGGACAGATTTTAAAACAATGGAGTTTTACTCCAGAAAGATTAAACTGAATAAGAGAAAATAATTAGCGGTAAACTGGTGTGAGCTGCGTCGGTGTTTCTAAAGAAAGAATTTATTGATAGAAATGTAAATTATACACCATGCTACTCCGCAAGGAAATGGTAATTTTTTTAATCCCTTTCCCTAATACCTGTTCTAATTTAGCTTTAAAACTTTTCAATCTCAAACTCTCCAAAACCCGCTTTGTTAGCCACATTCATTTTATCAGCCGTTGTCTTCATGCTAAAGTTACTCCTGTAGGCGTTCGTTATTCATTTCCATCCTTCGAATTTCGGTGTTGCCTCCACTCGGTACTTTTCTGAAGTTTCTTCTGCTTGTAATTTGTTTTCTCGTTCTAAAATGAGTTCTACCATTCGTGCCACGTGTTCTAACGTGATGCTCTCATTCGTGATATCGATGATTGTCTCAGTAATTTGTCTAACATTTGTCCTACCGTCTTAGTTTCCTCCTTTCGTACTCGCGCATTCATTTACTTAAGAGTCGTTTGTATGAGTCATTGTGCACCACTAAGCATAATAAGTTTCTGTCTCTTGTTGGTGTTAACCACAATCCACGTGTTCAACACAATAACCATAATGTTGCTAGTCATTCTGTTGTCACCATTCCTGAAGATTTATCTCTTTCTGACTCTGAGATTTCAGTTCTTAGCAAGGGTTTGAACTTTGTTCCCGTTGCTAATAAGTCTGATGAGTTTCAGGTCAAGAAAGATGCTGAATATTACTTTCGCAGCACTCGTCTTAAAGCTTACTTTTCTAGCTAATTCTTCCCATTCTAAAAGTAACGATCGTGATGTTAGATTGTTTGAACGTCTTAATCCTAGTAAGTCCAGTTGGGTCCCTCCCGAGGGAGAGTTTGCCCCTCTGCTAGACCTTTTCATTAATATGAGCCGTCGTACTATCTCTAATCTTAATTTTAATTGCAAACTCAGCTATTCTAATCTCTCCAAGGACGAATGGACGGCTTTACATAAATTGCGTAACCGTTCCGACATTGTCATTAAGCCCGCCTACAGAGTTGGTGCCGTTGTTGTTTGGCGTATCGACTTATACAAGCATGAGGCTTTCCCCCAACTCTCTAATACTAAGTTCTACTGTGAAGTTGATAAAGATCTCACTACTGACAATCGAAATTTAGTTAAGGCCACAGTCTAGTCTTTCATTTCTGACGGTTCCTTGGGTTCCACTGCTAAAAACTTTATTGTCACCACTCCTCGTACATTTCACATTTATTTTCTTCCTAAAATTCACAAACTAATAATAACCCTGGTCGTCTATATGTAGTTGTCCTACTGAACTCATTTCCAGCTATTTAGATTCTGTCATGTTGCCTATAGTGAAATCCTTACCCACTTACATTAAGGACACTAATCATGCTCTCAGTATTTTTAATAATTTTCGCTTTTCCGATAACTCCTCTAAGTTTTTATTCACCATGGATGTCAAGTCCCTCTATACTGTCGTCCCTAATGCTGAGAGACTTTGCGCCCTTAGTCTTTTTTTCATCTTCGTCCTGTTTTCGAACCTAGTACTCCCACCCTATTACGCTTAGCTGAACTTGTCCTTACTCTTAATTGTTTCTCATTTGGTGATCGATATTTCAAGCAGATTCAATGGTGTTCTATGGGTACCAAAATGGGCCCTAGTTATGCTAATTTGTTTGCTTATTATATCGAACATCTCATATTACAACAATATACATCACCGAAACCCAAGGTTTTTGGACGCTTTATTGACGACTGTATTGGCGCTACTTCTTGTTCTCGTGTTAACTTAGATTCATTGATATTTTACGTTAACTCTTTTCACCCGGCCCTAGAATTTACTTGGGAAATTAGCGATAAGGTTCTGTCACCTTCCTGGACGTCTCAGTCAGTATCACTGACAATCATCTTAGCAATAGTGTCCATGCACTATAAACCTACTGATTCTCATTCTTACTTACTTAATTCCTCCTCTAAAGCATACTCTTAACGCAATTCTTTTTTCGCAATTTCTTTGTCTCCGCCGTTTGTGTAGTGATGATGTTGATTTATCTAACAAATGCTCTGAGATGCGTTCTTCTTTTCTTAATCGTAACTACCCGGCCAATGTTATTGATAATGCCATCCGTAAATTCTCTACCACTGATCGTGCTACCGCTCTCGCTCCTAATACTCGTACTTCTAATAATCGTATTCCCTTCACGCTTACTTATCATCCTCTTTACAATTATATTAAGCCTGTTATTAACTGTAACTTTTCCTTGCTGAGATCCGATTCTAACACTTCTAAAATTTTCAATAACCGCCCTCTTTTCTCGTTCTAACGTGATTGAAATCTTCGTTCTTTTTAGTTAAAGGAGTTCTTCGCTCTGTTAAAGAAGCCGGTACTTTTCGTTGTTCTCGTCCTATTTGGTTCTATACATTGTTTCTCATACTCACATTGCTGCTCTCAAATCATTTCTTAAAATAATTGATCATTTTGATTGTATTACTTTTAACATTGTTTACTGCATTAAATGTCCCCGGCTCTGATCTTTTACATATCGGTGAGTTGGCCGCCGTTTAGGTCATTGTATCCGCGAATATCTTTATGATGTTCGCAACAACGATTCAACTAAACCAGTTTCCTGCCACTTTAATTCATGTAATGGATCTGGAGTAATACATTTTTTGACCAAAACAAAAGAGATTTTATTTTACTGAGAGATAAAGGGCAAGCACATCCTGGGGATGCGATAATAGACCATTTTTGAATTAGCAGGTGCCAACAATAACAACGTATTCAATTTGCACAGTAATAGCCTCAGTTTGAAGTCAAGTATTCCTAAATACCAATGCAGTTTTACAGCAATTACTGATTTTGTGTGTATTGTTAGAGGTGTGACTTGTCGCTCTCTCGCTCTCTCTCTCTCTCTCGCAACTACTTTTGAATATTTAAAACAATAAACGAGGCTAAAACTGTATAAAATGAATCTGCAGTCATTTAATCTACAGCAACTGAAAATTCGAAATTGGTCTGTCTTTGAATGGTCCCTAACAACAATGTTAAAATCCTAGAGGACCTTCAAAATTATTTTAGTAATATCACCAAAACGGACATTTATACTTCTTGTTGATTTTATCCGGATAACAGCTTGACCTGATTAAAAACTAAAAAACGCAACATATACCTTACTTGTGGACATAATTCATAACAACTTTTATCACTAATTTATAAAGGAATGAACAAGAATTGAAAACATTTTAGACATAAGTTTTAGTACTAGTTCTTACCTGATAAAAAATGATCGTGGTGAAGGAACGTTTTTCGCGGACACAGGTTCATTACCTTTACACTTAATCTTGTGCCCTTTCAAAGTGCCCCTTCTAAATAAGTAATAATAAAAGATTATGGTGGAGGAAAATCAAGTTAAACTGAACAAAACTCGCTCAAATTCAGCCAAGCTATATTATAAGGATTCATAAACACGCTATGGAAATTTCATTGGATTTAATTGCGATTTAAGGTAAAAACTTCATGTTTTATTAAGTTCATATAAATTCCCATCTAGTCATAATTGTGAATCAACTGTAAATCTATACTAATATAGAACTTGGGCTACCTGTGGTATGTGTGCTTTCAAGAAATTACTAATTAGAAAGCAAATTGGAACCACAGAGACCTTTGTTCCTTAGTTCCCCATGGTCATGGGAACTTGATCTGGGTCAAGATAGTTAACAATTATCTCCCGAAGTAGAGGCGACTGATAGTGGACATTTGCCAATCCGCAAAGCAGCGAGGTAAATATCTACTATCGCCAGGCACCGACACTGAGGGCGATAATTGTTTTAGTATTAAACTAGGAGGTGAATAGCACTTCTTAAAATAATTTGTTTCAAAAAATCTATAAAATCTGGGCAAAAAGAACAAGCAGCACTAAACTTATTATCAAATATATAAGAAAAGATCAAAAAGGATAAAATCTTACTATCAAATGTTCAATGAAACACCAAATTTTAATGCTTTCCTTGTATTTAAAAAGGTTCATTCCTCGTTTATTCTAAAAGGTCTGAAGCAAAACGGGAAGCCACTTATTCTCGGATGAGTGATAAAGGTGAATAGCGCAGGATATTCGGTGCTTGATGAACCAATCAGAGTGGGCGAAAAGTACTATCCACCTGCTAGCTTAATATTAACAAAAAATATTGGACAATATAGAAGGATAATTTCGCCGCTTAATTCCAAAGTACATAGACAAAAAAAAAGACTAGTGGCACATTGCATAACTAAATATATTCTTTTTAAAACTATGCAAAAAACTGACAAGTCTAAGAGATCAAAAAGAGAAGAAACATGAATGAATTGCATCCTAAGCCTTGAATGATCAGTTCATGAAAAAGAAACTATTTGAAATCAGACGATAATCCAAAGCTATCATTGAATCATATAAATTCAAAACGTAAGAAAGACAAACAATTTTGTGTTACCACTGAAAGAATGAATAAAAGGAAATCACGTTCGTCGGTTCGACCAATGTATCGCAGTAGTATTTAAAACTTGTATTTTCATACATCTGTGTTTTCCGGCTTACGAACGGAACGATTTACCTTCCTATGGCTTAGTATTTCGTATTTCATTCCATTTATGTGTATATAATATATTTTTGGCGGATTGTCTGGTTATCCCAGTGAGGTATATTAGATGTTGTAAACATGGTTATACTACCGCAGAGGGGCTCCAGCTATTCTGGCCTTATCTGAAACGTCGACATAATTGCGACAAACTGTGTGTGTACGCGTATGTATTGTTTGTGTATGGATGAAAAAGTAAGTTTTGTATTGTAAGAAAAAATTATGGATAGTGTGTGTATGAAAAAATAATAATAATAAATAAAACATTTAATAAAGAGTTTTTAAATTTTGTTTTAGTCATTAAAAGGGTCAGGGTTAGGTATATAATTTATGGTACATCGTAATATTGGGGAGTGTGAATGGTATATAATTAATTATAACTGGTTAGAGTTTGGATTACGAAGTATTAAGGTTAGGGTTTGGGATTTTAGAATTAAATCTATATTTTCTATTTTTATAAAAATGATAGGGTTAGCAAAAACTAAGAATTTAACAAAAGATCTTAAGATATATTCAAACAATAATTTATAAGTAAATCCTTTGGAGTGTATAAAAATTGATAATGGTACCCGGGTATTTGTATGGAAAGGAGTTCAACGATACCAAGCTCCCTATTAGATGTGTTTCCTCAGAGGCAAAGCACATCCAGAGAGGAAAGTTTCTAGTCTGGTACCAGACCTTTGCCTGACCTTCCTGTATGTCCTGTATCGAGTCCTTATTGAAAAATTAATGATGATAGTAAAGACATGATAGTGAAAAAAGGTAGAAAGAAAGGGAAGTACTAAAAAGATGTTTAATTAGTTTTACTGAATCTAATTAGAAAGAATATGATATAAAATAATATTAGATATAAATTATGTTGTGGGTTAGGGATGCTGTTTAATGTTAGAAACCATAAGAGACTGCAAAAAAATAGCTAGTTTTTGCGTTTGGGATATTGATATAATTCTATGTTTGAGCAAATGTAAAACGATAGTATTGTTAGATAATTACTAATTAAAAGGTCTGCATTTAATTAAAGAATGAAAATTTAGGGTTTGGGATAGGTATATATATATTTATTGTTCAAGTGTGAATGAAAATAAAATTTAGTGTTTGGGATAAGGATATAAACTTGTATTGTGACAACTAAAGATAAAAATTTAGGGTTTGAAATAGGAGTATAACTTTGTTTGAGTGTAAATAAAGAAGAAAATGTAGATTTAGGGATAGGGCTATAACTTTTTTGGAAAATTTTAAAGATGAAAAAATAAAACATGAAAATTTTTTGTTTGGGATAGGCATATAATTCTGCTATGTAAAAAACTTTAGACAAAAAATTAGGTATTTTGGGAAATAATTTTGCTGTGTCAAAAATTAAAAAAGAAAAGCTCAAAAGGCGAAGATCCAATGTCAAAGAATTTGTTTTTGAAAATATTTCACATATTTGTCAGGAAAGTATGTCAATTATCTTAAAATTACATTCAATTAGCGACTTTCATACCTTATTCTGTTCTTTATGTATCACAAATGAAGCAATAAAAAGGATGAAAAACCAACAAACCACTACAAACCACTTCACTCAAAGTATGTTTGGGAATGATGATGACGCTAGCTCCTGGTACGCGCTTCTTACGTTTCCCGCCTAAAAGGATTTTCCCGCCTTATATGTGGCGTGCGCACTCTAGTACGTAATCCTGGGTGTATTTTGTGGGGCATATCATATTAACCCTTTGACTACTGGGAGCTTTTGCGATTTTGAACGATTTTTTGTATCAAAACAATCAATCGGCTTTCTC
>JAOBAY020105557.1:0-17143 GCA_025331085.2 Zoanthus sociatus | reverse complement strand
AAATAATAAAAATTTAACCCTTTAATATGGCAATTAAACCCACCAAAAAAAAAAAAAAAAAAAAAAAAAAAAAAAAAACACTTAAAACTACCGAATATAAAAGTGAATATGATTTTCAGCAGCCATGCACAGCTTTTCAGGACTTTTTAGGCCTCATCAGCTAGCATGTCACATCCCATAGGCGTTACGCTTCCAAAATATTATAGTGTATTTATATACATAGTAGTTTCTTTAAGGTATTGTTTCGTACAGTATAAACAAAAAGTCCGAAAACGGAAGATCTAAGGCAAACGCTTTGTCACAGCGAAAGTAATTTACGAGCTTTACGCTTTTTTTCGGTTTCAACAAGCTAGATTGTTGGTTGTCTAATGGTGCTCACGACCGCTGAAATTCCTGGAAAGCCTTCTTGAATTTTGAAATTTCTTCCATGACTTTGGAAATTTGCTGGAAAAACAAGTTATAATTCCCTGTATTCCAGGAAAATTCCAAGATTTTTGTGGCAAAAAAATCAGTTAGTTGATAAACAAACGAAAACCTACAGAAGCATTTGACTTATTACTGTACTATTTGTTTTTGAAAGAGAATTGGGATTGGCACCGGGAAAAATAAGTTTTGATTTTCATTGTGGAGAACTCCTAGAATTTTGTTTTAATTCTCAGTCAGGGAGCGCCGCGTTGAGGTGTAAGACTATTTTAAATCATGTTACAAAAGGAAAGTTACCATATATTAATGGAGAGTATCGCCGGATCGGGCTACAATGACTGTATAGTCCGAGTAAGACAGAGGGGATTGATTAATACAGCAGCACATTGTTAATTAAGACAGACCGTGAGAGTACCGAAATCCGGCGTAGTCCAATAATACTTACGAGGATAAACCAAAATACTATATTTTATTATTTATAGGTCAATAAACCGACAGAGCGAGTTTGTTTCAGGGTGACTAGATGCAATGATTCTTTTGTTAGTTAACGCTAATTATCAAAAAAAAAAATTAAATAAATAAATAAGCGTCTATTTTAGTCGATGTTCGGGTAAACAATAAAGCTACAGATAATTTGTAGCTAACTAAATAACATCTACCCCCTAATTCCAAGCATTGCTAAGACCTTAGCCAGATTTATTTTAAACACTAAAGGAAGCCACAGGTATTTTTCCTCGGCTCTTTCGATTTACACCTTTTTCGTGGACTTTTTGCTTTAATGCGGTTTTTTTGTTTGCGTACATTAAAGCAATCTTCGATTTTGAACTACATTTACTTTATCATATGACGTCAACCTAATTCTTAAAATGACAGTCAAGAGCAGTTACCACTTCTTACAACCAATCAGATAGAAAGGGTTTGAAAATATTGTTGGCAATTACCTTGTTCACGACTTGATAACTCCTCCACGTGGTATTTTCTCTACTGAACACGACTATAAACTGAAAGAATTAAACTTAATTCGAGTAATTATTTTAAAACAAGAATTAATTTGTTTTTCTAAAACAACGTAAAAAGAAACGCAATTTAATCATGGCTTTTTCTCTTTTTTTACAAATTATTTTGTATTGTTGGATTTCCCTATTAGATACTTCTTGCATGCAAGGAAATAATGTGTTCACAGTTGAATCGAAAAAATAGTTTATCATATTAAAGTAATCATATCTTTATTCTTTTAGAATAAGCTCTTAGTCTTGCTCTAAAATGGCTGCTAAACCATAAAAAATTTATATTTATAGTTGTACATAAAATCTTAATCTTGTACTGCAAGTTGGTGTTATCTTAATGCGATTTTTGACAACTCAAGTTTTCCGTTTTCCCTTTAACAAAGTAGTGAAATAACTGAATAAGTTTATACTTCCTACTCAAAAATGTGTTGTATACACAATCACATCTACTAAGGTCGGTATAAAATTTAAAAAACCTTGTGTCTCTTTTTTATATTAGAAAAAGATACAGCATTTTATAAGATCATGAGCTCATGCTAATGCAGCATCCATAATCTCCATAAATCATTTTTCGTAAATGAAGTGCTGAAAAGCGAAAAAAAACGATTGGGTGCATCTAGTTATATCTGGTCAGTCAAACTTTTAGTTTTAAAGTGTCTTCTTTTTGTTTCTTTTGTAAGAGACGAAGCCTTTAATTGACAAGCAAAAATGGAAACTGACTGAACTGAGAGCATTTGTTCATCACAAATATTGTTTACTTTTTAAGGCGGATTGATTAGTCAAGTGGTTATTTTTAATCAGTTGTGTCTAAGTGCGTCACAAAATCAAAGGAAGTCTTATATTGGCGTTTGGTTTATGGTTTAAACCGTGATTCCATTCTTCTTTCATTCGTTGAAAGAAGCAGATAATTATTAAAGCTATCATCAAATTCTTGAAAAATTAGTTCTTTTGTTAACTGAGACAAGATTCCTCTTTTTTAATTTGAATACATTTGTTACAAGAAACATGTCACGCTTTTTTGGGAAGTTCTTGAAATCTAAGCGATCTCTTAAGAGTTTTTTTTTTATTTTTTCAAGGACGTTTTTTTCATTAACAAACTAACTTCAAAATCTCGTTCGGTATGACTGATATTTCTTCATTATTCTCCAAATTAATTTTTATGTAATGGTAGATCACGTCAAAGTTTTCCCAAAATGTGGTGTAACAATAACCTTCCGTCTGAGGACTTAGTTAGGTTCTTCAGGAACCGAGGGCGTTCAAATTGGCTAATAATTTGCTTTTATTTTTACAATAACAACGAGCTTTTCCTGACAATTGTGTTCATATGAAATATTCATAACCTTACCTACGTAAACGATGTTTTTATTCCGTTGGCTGTGAGGTAATTATGGTAAAAAGGGTAAAATATAAAAACTTCAAATCACTCGTCCGTAAAGTAGTTGTGAATACTTCTTTCTCTGGTAGCTGTGGCGATGTCGTTAATAAAATTTTATCTCTATCAAGGATTTACTTTGATTTTATCTGCTAGCATTCTGCTGAATTCATGGGTAAAAGGTAAGCTGATTTTGTTTCATGTACAGATGATTAACAAAATTTTTGAACCTTTTCTCTAATATTGTTAATAACGTAAGTTTTTCATTGATATAAACTGGTTTATATATTTGGAAAATATAATGAGATTTCATCCTCAGAAAAAAGTCACTATGTCAAAGCATTCCTTTTCTCAATTTACATTTACTTCCTTTCTAGCTCAAAATTAAATCATTCCAAACACCACTTAAAACGAAAGTTTGCCAGCGGTAATTTTAATAGAACTGGAATATTAGAGTATGTTTCTTAGTTATTGTTTATGCTTTTGGTTAAATGAAATAAACGCGAGAACTGCACTTCTACTAGAATAAAGCAGAAGCCGTGTTCTAAAAAACGTCCTCGGTTATTGTGTAAAACTAATTGAACAGTCTTTAATTTTAAAGCGACGAAACTCAAGTGATTTAAGAATTGCACCATCAAAAATTAATCAAATGCGAAGCACCCGAGGCAAAGTTAAGAGAATAAGCAAAAACATGTACTCCAAATTTTAATAATACAGGAGTTGAATTTTTTTTTCTTTTGAGTCGAATCAAGCTTCCATTTTTTTTTAATTCTGGCATTCCTACATAATTGCAAAGTTAATGCCTCAGAACCTTCTGAAAACGTAGAAAAACAACACTGAAAACAGAAATCATCTTAAATTAGAAATATGTTTATGTAGCTCCAGTTATCACTGATAAAACGACATCGAAGGAAAACTCTAGGTCTTGAGAAGCGATAGACCTATATTGACATGCGCATTGTTGATCAGCTCATTCCCAGCTCGTAACTCTTTACATCATCTAACGCAATTTTAATTCTAGTTAATTACAACATCAATTTTGTCTTTAAATCTTTAACTTTTATATATTGAATCCTTTAATGTGATGTAGCCTTCTTTTCAACTTCTTTTGTTTAAAGTTAAATGAATTAGTAAATAAGTTCTCAGTTACTCTTTTTGTGGTGAAACAAATAAAGAAGATTAAATAAAGAAAAATTGGTGTAATGTTAAACTAAAACGCTGAAATGATAGAATCTTTAAACAAAAGGAAACAATATTATTGATCGACAAATTAAATTGACGTATAAACAAAAATTGATATATAATATATCTATACTGAGCTAATCAACGTAGATGTTTTGCATTTGTAAAAAATGGAGTGGTTGGCTAAAACTACCGTAGAGCAACAATTTTTTCTTTATACTTGTCAATATATTTTTGAGGTGACTTAGATTTAACTTAGCGCCTTCCGTGTTAAATAGCTTTATGCAAAAGCCAGTTTCGATTTCCGGCATAAGTGAAGCAGTCATGTCTTTAGACTGAATCATAAATCATTGTCATTGGCTCCAATTGGTCGCATTTGAAGTGTCTTTGGTATATTTTAAACTAAGAAATACAGCAACCTTTGAAATTCCTTTTCCGCATTAGGCTCAAGCAAAGTTAAAAAACAAATACATCAATTTAACATACGATTTTTAAAACATTTTCCAAATTGATCACGAACTTATGTCATTATGAAGATTATTTTTGGACCGATAGCTTTTGGCAAAATGATCAATGTATAGTGGTCTGGTATTTTTTTTGTTTTGATAAATTTTAATGGTTCTAATTAATTTTTATTTTACTTTACTCAAATCAAGCGTTTTAGGCATGTGTTTAATGGAATCTTCATAGATCAGTTGTCCGTCTTCCTTTGAGCTTTTTTGTAGAGAACGTTAACGCGTCCTAGTTTGGTATGGCAGGCGCGAGAAATCGAAATTTTTTGTCAAGATCGCCTATCTAAATCTTATGTTAAAAAAAGAAGAAAAAAGAGAGAAAAAAAAAGAAGAATAGAATTAAAATAAAAAGGTCAGAACAGGCCTCGACTTTGGTCCGTTCAAATGTTACTCAAGCGCTCTACTACCTTCAAGCCAAGCTCAATATCAATTAGAACGCACATTCTAATCATTTGCCACTAGCTCGTGTCTTGATCTTGCATTTCAGTATGCCCGCAAAGGTTTCCGGACAACCGATCTGAGCATTTAAAAAATTTTTTTTTAATCATCCTGACCTTTTTTCTCAATAGCGCAGCGCAGCTGTGCTAAAAATAGACAAGTTCAACCCACGTGACTTGGAAAAACAGAGACATATTTGGCAAAAAAAGTCTATAAAAAGAGTAGCGACTTTAGAATTGTAAGGAGCATATTTATTGTTAAACATCGTCGGTTAAAAGAGCCGCCGCTTGATTTTATTCAGCTGGTTTGTTTGTTCGAATTATGACGTAATAATTGCGCTGCTCTAAATGAGTTATTCTACTCGGACTCGATTTGATGAAACTGTGTGGAGCATTGTTCCGTAGGCCGCGGGAGACTGGTATCCCCGGTTACGTTTGTTTGGGGGGGCACCTCGACATGCATGGCTATACTAATATCAAGTGAGAAAAGTTTGCATATGCATTTATGTGAAGTAATCTTTGCTGCATGCTACCTGGTTGTTGGTATGCACGAGATCTAAAGTAGCAGATCTATTCGCTGATTTTAACTTTAAAAGCTTGATCGGAAGAACATTTTTTGGTTTATTGTTTTTTCGACCAATGACTTTTCGACCACTAAGGTCAGCAAGTCTCAAGCCCTGCCAATACCAGATCGTTTTACAGAACGAATGTAAGATGTACGGATTTCTATTTATTATTTTTTAATGTCTTTATAAAAAACGCTTCTGATACCCTCGGTGACCTCGGACCCTAATAAGTATGCTCTGTTACGATCTTATTGACTTTTATTATCCAAAAACTACAAATACTATAAATCTACCATACATATAATTTTCAGCCATTGGCAGCGGCTTCGGTGTAAAAGAACGCCTGGGGCTTATTCCTGAACAGGCAAAATGGCTAAGAATGTCAAGGCTTACTGGTAAACGGGCAAGATTGCATATATCATTATATGTTCAATTAGTTCTTATATGTAGCTGTTTTGAAGTAGTAGAAAGCCAAGTCTTACTTGTAAACATGCAAGATTGCATATATATGTTCGGCTAGTTTTTCAAGGTAGTTGTTTTGATGTAGTAGAAAGCCAAGGCTTACTCGTAAACGGGAAAGATTGCATACATATGTTCAGCTAGTTCTTAAAGGTGGCTGTTTTGATGTAGTAGAACGCCATAACTTGCTTCTAACGAGCAAGATGGCTCAGCTAGTTTCTATAACAGCTGTTTCGATGTAGTAGAACGTCAGGGATTATAAATTACCAGCAACGGACTAGCTGTCTTAGGTAGATTTTATAAGTAGCTGTTTAGGGTTTTGGGGGTCTCGCTAATAAACAGATTCAGGTTTCCGCAGAAGCCTAGACATAAATAACGCTATTAAAATGTATAAAAACTATAAAAGGCGAATAAAAGTTTAAAACGTTTAAAAGGTATCCGAACGTTTTCGGTTGAAAGTCATCGTCAATACCTGATGATGGTTTCTTACCAAAAACGTTTGAATATCTTTTAAACTTTTAAACTGTTATTCGCCTTTTATAGCATTTCCATAGAAGATAAGTAAAAATGAAAGCAAGAAACGTGGCTTGAATGGTAGTCATTAACTTGACGCTACTTCAGTAAATGGACCTTATAAAGTCTCGATGGTGTTTTGTGTTTTGTCTTTATCTCGTTATATTTCAAGTGTGAACGACGCTCTAGCTTTGCTAACGTTGATTTTTTTCCTTTAGTTTTAGCTCTACCTAGGACGGTAAAGAGGGCCGCTCTACAGCGGATTCCATCGCAAGGAGTACCACCATTAGGTATGACTTAAGAATATTATTATACTGATTGACGTAAATAGCATGAACTTCATGCAATGTACTTTGACCCATGCAGTAACAAAATAGACACAATTCAAAATAATTATTTATCCCGCCATAACTGAGTTAGGTTGGCGTAGTGGTCATCAGTCGCTCCTGCTGGCTCTACGACCCGGGATCGAGTCCTGGGCTCCGCATAAGGCTGAGATTTGTCGATTTCAATCTAACTCCGAGGATTTTTCTCCGGGTACTCCGGTTTTCCTCCCTCTGTAAATTCGACTTTCACACCAAGATCTGAGCGGTCGAGCTATTAAATATTAGCCTATGGTTAGGAACAATGAGCAACCACTTCCTTCGCAATTGACTTTAAATAATTGTTTGTTTGTTTGTTTGTTAAAATACTACAGAAATTATACATCTAGAATTATGAACTTATTGATTTATCGAAACTTCATTAATCTAACCGATAACTTGTTTCTATCGAAACAACGACGCAGCGTCTTATTTATATCTTTATATTCATTGTTTAATTTAAGAATTGCTTAGTCACATTTCTAGCTCAGAACTGATAATCTTGTCACTGCAAAGTTGATGCAGTTCTAACATCTGTCTTTTTTTTTTCAAATCAATAATACTCAGAAATAAATATTGAGCCCATGACGGGATTAATTCGAACCCACAACCTTTCGAACACCGGGCGGACTCTGTATCCACAACAAGGACTCTTAGAAGAGCGAGGTCATTTGTTACGTTAGAATTGGAATTTATTACTTCAAACCCTTCCTCAAGATGTACTATTTACAGAAACGTTGTTGATTTTGTTTCATTATACTGAAAAAAAAGTAGTTAGCGAACAAGTGGAAAACTTTTTCTTACTGTGTTTAAATCTTTGTAGAAACCCACTGCAGTTTTGACCATAACAGCTGCGGATTGGTTGACGTTAAAAATGACAATTTTGATTGGTTATTTGGAAGAGGTTCCACTCCGACCTATGGTACAGGACCTTCCCGGGATAGATCAGGAAACGGTAGGATATTCATGCTTTTGAATGTTCAGTAAAAAAATTGCAACTTCTTTGACTGCAATAACAGTTTATGTGATGGTAAAGAAAGGCAAATTCATGGCATTGTAGGTTATGAGATCTAGGTGCACACAGCATACAATTGTATTTAACAAATAAAGATGCATAAGCCGAGTATATATTAGACTGTGATAAAACATGACGGGCATTTGAGAACACGAGGGAAATGTAGAAAACACGAGCCGCAATGACTACGACTACGACTACGACTACGACTACGACTACGACTACGGCTACGGCTACGGCTACGGCTATGGCTACGACTACGACTACGACTACGACTACGACTACGACTATGACTATGACTATGATAATATTAAGGACAATGGCAATAATCTTTGTTCTTTAATCCCCTACAGTGCGAAGATATCAGTGAAGAACTATCTATTGAGTGCAGTTCCAGTGACACTATGCCGCTAAATGGAAAATATCTGGAACTATTTAATTTTATTTAATCATTTCAAACTTTAAATTGACAAAGTCATGTGTTAAATCAAGTCTTCTTAAGAAGCAAAGTATTTTCATTATGAAGCATTAAAATTCTTGGAACTGTCAGCAGCTCTATTTCTTCTTCTTAGAGCCGTTGTCTAGTAATGATAAACCTCATAAGCCGCCAAGTATTTTTTATCTCCTCGGGATATCAGTCGGAAGAAAGGTTGGAGTGTAACATACCTCTCTTGGAGAGGGTAAGTTACTGTAATAACGGATTTGTTCCAAAGGATATTGCGTCGGTAGTTAAATAAAAATCTTCATAGATTCGAAATAATGCCATAGATTCTTAAACGTGGTTTTGGCCATGTAAATCTTCACAGGAAGATTTGGCTAGCTGTTTACTTTAGCTCCCACACCGGCCGTACTGACGAGTCCCATAAAGGACGAAACAGCTGTCTACGGTTGAAGTTACTTGCTTAATCCGAACTCTTACTCATATTGGTTCACTGACAAATTAATTTCAAAGTAGTTTTCCAGCTATTCATTTTGTATTACTTTTATTTTATAGGACGATACATTTACATCAGAGCAAGTGAGCATGTTGAGAATGAAGTAGCCCGTATTCGAAGTTATCCATTGAAACTCTATTATCCAGCTTGTTTTACCTTCTATCACCACATGCATGGGGCAAACATTGGGACGCTTAAGGTGTTTCTAAACAACACGTTGGCATGGCAACTGAGTGGAACTCAAGGTAATGAGTGGAGATCAGCAACATTACCAATACCTGAACGAGGTGTCTACACGGTAATAAATTAACTTTGAATTAAGCTCCAATTTCCTATGTATTGTTAGGTGATACATAAATTTATTGTGAATTAGAATGAAAAAAAACTTTCACTTATGGTAATAATTCGCCATTCTAAAATATTTAGTATCTGACAATCCTTTGTTTGCACAATTTATTTTTGCTTCAACCAAAAATCAAACAATAAATTAAAGTAGAGTCTAGTTTTCTTTTCTTTTGTCGCGCTAAATATAAATTCACGAAACGTAAGGCAAACATTGCTCTTAATTCTTTTCAATTTAAAGTAAGGTTATGTAAAGAGAGACAAAAGTAATTTGTTTAACATGAATTGTGAAAAAGTAATTGCCCATTACTTCTAGCCAGAAGCTAAAGTTTAATCGCTCAATGGTTGAGATTTTGGGGTAAAATTGGAGTTTGCTGAGGGGAGTAAAACCGGAGTATACCTGGAGAAAAACTCTCAGATTCAGATTGAGATCGACAAATCTCAGCCCACTTCCCGAGCCCAGGACTCGATCCCGGGTCGTAGAGATAGCAGGCGCGACAACCGGCCATGCACCAAGCCAACCTGATTCCAACATTTATGTGGATGGGTGGCGGGGAGGAAACGGGAGGCGGATTTAAACCTACCCTCTGCTCGTTTTTATCAACCTCGAATCTGAACGCGTTAACCAATTGCCAAAAAGTTTGGAACAACCGCCGCCTGGTTAGCCTAATTGGTAAGGTGCCAGTCTGTCGGGAGGCTTGGGTTCGATTCCAGGCTGGGCCAACACTCAGGGTCTTAAAATAATTGAGGAGAAAGTGCTGCCTTTGCTGTAACATCTGTAAAAGGTTAGACCTTCACGTCTTCTCGGATAAGGACGTTAAACCGTAGGTCCAGTCTCTCTACACTCTATCGAGGGACTTAAAAGAACCCACACATTTGTCGAAAAGAGCAGGGTAGTGATTCCGATGTTGTGGTTTGTATTCTTCACTAGTACTGAGGGCATTTACGGTTATTAATATATGTGAGCCGCTGTTGCGAGCTATCTAAGATCCTCAACTGTCTGTCCCTGTATTTACTTGTAAACAAGTTCTGAAAAACCCCGAAGGGAGAACTTGTATATATAATATGTATGTATGTATGTATGTAATGTTTCCTTGATAATGAATTGATGTTTTGATATTAATTAAATGACGTCATCACAGAAAGTATTAAAAGTTTGGTTTTTATTAAACTCTTGAGATTTTTCTTAAAGTTTAAAAAGAATTCTTACTCCTCAATTTCATTTTAATATTTTCATTTTCAACACATAAAACTGTTCTTCCTATCATTTTTTTATGATTTCTCTCAAATTTACACAAAATTTCAAAAACTGAATTTGTCACGTGGTTAGTATTAAATGAAAGTTTGAGGTCCAAGTAACATTCATGCCCAATCTCATGTTGATCGGTCAAGGCATAACGAAAATCTAGTGGAAGGGTCTATCTCCATTCCCCCAACCCACTTGAGACTAAATCTAGTGGAGGGGTCCAACTATCCCTAGTATTGATAATCAAAGTAAAACATTGTCCTTGCTAAATAATAAATAAAAAAATATTTCAGATTATTTTTATCATTAAATATAAATGCTAAAATAAATAAACTTTTTTTGATTCACGGTGTAGATATTCTTTTGTCTACATTAAAATTTCCCCGTCAAGCCCCGTTTAAGAGCTTTGAAATCAAAAGAATATGTCATCTAGAGCGAGGTTTAAAGGGCAAATTTGAATGCAAACAAAATAACATTTCAACAGTGAAAAAGTCTATTGCGTAACTAGAATATAGCGAGGCCACTGATGAAATATGTTTATTTTTAAGATTTCATTTGAAGCAACCGTGGGGTCAGGCAGTAAAGGAGATATTGCAGTTGATGATATTCATTTGAAAGAACATGAAAGCATTGGGGAAAATAACTGCTTGCTCTCACCAAGCTGTGCCCGACCTCCACAAGTAGTTTCCAATGGAGGGCGTAAGTAAGATTGATAGGACTTGTACAAGCTTATGTAATTTCTTCGTTGCTTCCAAATATACTCATTTTTTATAAGGTTAAAAACGTTTTTATAAGAACGTTAGGTTAAAAGCTAAATCCTTTACAAGCCTATTGGCGCATGGAGCCGGCGCTTATCTCCGGTTTCCGTAGTGTTAAGCTGGTGAGAGTCTTTGACCCCCCCTGGACGGATGGGACACTAATCCATCGCAGGTTAGCTCCCAGCAAACGCTGACACTCATATACCTACCCCGGAAGGATGGAAAGCTGAGTTGGCTTAGGCGGAAAAGAAGAGTCATAAATATTCGAATCTCGGAAAACTGCCGGGATCGAACCGGTGACCTTGTGGTTGGAAAGCAGAGATCTTACCAACTGCGCCAACCACCACCACCCACGTCAGGCTAAAATTCAGCCAAAATTTAAGAACATGCTAAGAACACACCCGCGGCCGAAACTTGGGAATGGCGGAAAACTTTATTTTGTTGGAGCACAAATTCATGGAATCAGCAAATAGTATAACATTGTTTGCAATTAGAAAATAAAATACATGAAACTTTTAATTTACAAGAACAATTTGTAGGACTGGTTATTTTCTCTTTCTGTATATATACTATTGAAGCTGGTATCTTCTTAGATACACATACAGTGTTTAGACATGCAGCTTTTGTTTTATAATTAAATAACTAAACACGATGAAACATGTTTTGTTAAGTCCAAACTGTTCTTCTGTTCTTCAATTGTTTTATATATCTAATTCATCTACAATTTGAAAGATGTAAGCAATTGATTATCAAAGTATCAGGTGCGGGTACAAAGCTCTGCAACTGATCAAGACTCTATAGAATTAATCGAAGGTTAAGACCAGCCAGTAAATAGGGATCTATCTGTTCTAGGGACGGCATGAATAAACTAGATTTAGCTGGTTGACCAAAACTCCCCTTCCCTCCTCCCCCCCACCCCCTCCCCTTCATTTTCGGGCGGTTTTCCTAAAATGTTGACAATCCACGGAATGTGCCGCTGATCAGGGTATAAAACAGGGTGTATAAATCAAACTGTCTTGTACAGGGTGCAACAATTCATTTCCGATGGAATTGATTTGACTTGATTTTGATGTACCTGACTTTTTTCCTGCCGGTTTCACAGCTCTGACTTTCCTTTTAAAGTTTATTCACAAATCGACACTGTTTATTTAAATAGTTGCTAGGACAAGCACACAGAAAGACTAGCTTAGAGCAAGGTATCAAATTCAAGCCATTCCTAGTTTAAAACAGAGTCAGGTTAAACGTTTTTTGAAGATCCAGCGCCACATTCAACCCAAACCCTGGTGATTACCCATCATCGCCTCCCGAGCCGTAACAAATAACCTTCCTTATCTGAACTAATGACAATTGCAAAGGTTGTTAAATTCTCAGTCACGTTTACGAACCGTCATCCTTTTCAGGAATACTCAGTTAAAGTTTATGGTCATAGCAAAAGATGTTGAAATTTTCCCAAAATTAAAAGCTTGGCATCGCTTGCCCATTTGAGGGAGAGTAGCTGAAGTTAGTATTATATTTTGTTACAGTAAAATGTGGTTATTCACCAAGTGCGCCTAACACGTTTAAACGAAGCATACCTCATATTATTGGTGGAAACACAGTTCCCGCTGGAGCCTGGCCTTGGCAGGCAGCAATTTATCGTGGCGGCCGATTTTTTTGTGGTGGATCACTTATTAGTGACAATTGGGTTCTCACAGCTGCCCACTGTGTTAATGATAGGAACGCTTCAAATTACAGAATTGTGCTTGGAGAGCACAACCGATTAATAAAAGAAGGTACAAACTGTAATTCCGCAAATAGCTTCTTGTAGACCTCAAACAAAATAAGATAGTGTAATTTATCTATCGGTATCCGATGGTGTAATGTAAACAATAAAAAAAAGCTAAATCCTTTTACAAGCCAGATGGCACATGGAGCTGGCGCTTATCACCGAGATCTGTAGTGTTGAGAGTCTATGACTCCCCCTGGACAGGACACTAATCCATCGCAGGTTAGCTTCCATCAGACGCTGGTACTCATTTTGACTTACCCCGGAAGGAAGGAAAGCTGAATTAGCTTAGGTGGAAACGAAGCCTACATAAATATTTATATCTCAGCAGACCCGTAATTGAACCGAGAATCTTATGGTTGAAAAAAAGACGTCTTACAACAGCGCCTGCCCAATTAGATTTAGGCAAT
This sequence comes from Zoanthus sociatus, assembly GCA_025331085.2. Taxonomy (NCBI): domain Eukaryota; kingdom Metazoa; phylum Cnidaria; class Anthozoa; order Zoantharia; family Zoanthidae; genus Zoanthus; species Zoanthus sociatus. Next base: position 3,839 of record JAOBAY020105557.1, on the reverse strand, counting down.
AGGTTAACTCTTGCGTATTTATTAGCTTTGCCATAGACATTCAGTCCAAGTATATTATTTTTTTAATATATATATTTTTTAATATAGAAAAATAATGACAGGGCTACCAAAACAGTATTTAGCCAATCATTGTCCACCATAATTTTTTATTATTGGTTTGGATTGAGTGAGGATTGGTCTACAACTTCTTAAAATCTTGCTCTCGGGCATCAACCAACTAAACACAGTCAAAAATAGATATTAATGAAGTTTTGAACATTCTATTAGTTTTTATTGGTAATGCTATCTCTAATAGTTTATGCTACTAAAAGTTTATACCAAATAGAGGTTTAACATTAAGTTTTTGAAATGTGGATTCCCCTCTGCCATGCTAGAAATACTTTCCAATCAGTGGCTTGACTAGTTTTGGAAACAAGCTGCAATAGTCTGGAACCTCAATTGGGATATAGATATATTACACTAGAAATGATTTTTAAGCAATCAGTTCTTGGTCTGCAGGTTCAGAACAAACATTCACTGGAAAGCGAATAATCATGCATCCGAATTATAACATCCGGCTCATCGATTTTGATGTTGGTCTAATTGAACTGGACAGAAAAGCGACATTAAATAAGCACGTTGGTGTCGTTTGCTTGCCTGAAGCAAATGCGAGCTTAACTATTGGAAGAAGATGTTACATCACGGGTACGTCAATGTTTGTTTTATTATTTATTACGAATACGATTGTGGAATTGCTGCTATGAAACAAAAAATGATAAGCTGTTAGAATGAACTAATGACATTTGATTATGTGGATACTAATTAGGATATATTAGATTTAAAAAAGTTGGAATAGAGAACGGGGAAGAGGACGTTAAACCATGATTTGTTCCAGTTTTTGCAGTTTTGAATGAGAGTATCTAGACCCTATGATTTCACAACCTAGCTTCGTTAGCAGCAGGGTGCCGACATCTTGGCAAACAAACGAGGTGATGCCGAAATTTTGTTTCCCATTTTGCAAGTTTTCAATGTTTCTCAGTTTGTAAATCTTTAATGTTTCCATATCTGCAAAACGTCAATGTTTTCTATTTTGCAAATCTTCCGTGCTCCCCATTTTGCAAATCTTTCTAAGCAGCAGATTTATAGCTGAAAATACTGTTTCCCAAGCTTAAAGGCTTCTCTCTGTGAAGGATTTTTTTGGTAGCATGTAGTGTTTTAGAATGCTTCTAATTTTTCTTCTTACTTTCGAAAACATTGAAGTTTAATATATTTGACTACTGTAATGTTTTAAAATATGCATTCTTTCCTACATTTAATTTAATTTTAATTCAAAATCGGTTTGAATGTTTTTGTATGACCGAGCTTACAGTAATACTTTGTTTTGTGCATTAATGAAGCACAGCTACTTTGAGCTTGCAATGAAGGAAAACGGCATTAGACGTGACAAGAAGGCTTCCAAAATATAAAAATAACTAGTCAGATTTACCTAAACTCTTTCATCTAAAATAATTACGTTTTATTTGTTACTAAATGCAAAAGACAACTACTTTATAATTTTGTAACAAAGTTCCAAATAGGAATAAAATTCTATAGCAAAATATGATTATGGATATACGGAGCCAGCAACTGCCGCGCGGGGGGTGCAGACAAAAACATCTCTGTAACTCGACATCCTATAGGAATGTCTGTAGCTCAATGGGATGATCATCTAAATGGTGATAAGGAGGAGTATAGAGTGGTACTATTCAAACTAAAAGTTTGAAGGCAAAATTTTGTCTTCCTCGAATTGCTCGCAAAAACTACACGGGTGCTCGCTTGTTCGGATTCTCGTTAAAATGTGCGCAATAGCAGAAAAATTCCGACAACTGCTCATGCTCGCAAAAATAAACACACTGCTCGCTTGCTCGCAACTGCTCGCAAAGACCATTCGATACCGCTATAAGGGGGTGTCATACAGTATTTACAGCAAAAAGCTGTAAGTGAAACCATGATTTAATGACGAGAATTCTAAAATCAATCATACAATTAGTGACTACAATTTTTCTAATACTGTAGTGTATGCGAATGGGTAAGAGTAAATATCGAATGGCTAACGCTTCAAGTGTTGAAATGTTCAGCTCTCTGACGGCAAGGATTCCTAACGTTTAAACTAAGAATGTCATAAATGAAATGATATGTCTGTGTTTCTACAAAAACAGTTTTATATCAATTTTTATTGATAAGTTATACACCGTATAGTGAAAAGAATGTAGTTAAAACATGACGTTTAGGATTGTAGTCTTTAGCCAAAATTAAACTTAGAGTTGATCAAATCACGTGTTATTTACATAAATCCTAAGCACTAAATGCTTTCTTCGTAATAGGATGGGGAAAAATCCAGCATCCAGGGAATTCACACCACATTCTCCAGCAAGCCTTGTTAAGGGTAATGGATTCTGTTCAATGCGATGCAAAAGTCCAGCAGTACCCACCTGCAGTAAGTCGAGGACTTAGAATAACTCCTCAGATGATATGTGGTGCTGATCCGGGTACTAACAAGATTGGTTGTCATGGTGATAGCGGCGGTCCATATGTTTGTGAGGATAGCACCGGTGCGTGGGTGCAACACGGAATTGTAAGTTGGGGATCACCAAACTGTCGGGTTAGCGAGCTGTATTCAGTGTTTGCAAGAGTCAGTTCTTTCCGTACATGGATTGACTCGCAGATAGAACCGCAGGCTCATGCCGTTAATAGTTTTAGTCTCTTTTAAAGTATTTGACGTCTTTGAACTTGTTCACTAATGTACTTTATAGTAATTTATACCATGTCCTTATTAGGTTATGATCAGCTTTATTTTGATCGCTAATCAATTACTTTCTGTTAGAATCACATTACTGAAGAACGTTTGGCTGATAGACAAACTAATTTGTTTATTGATAGCGTATTTTTATATAACTTATATATATATATGTGAAAATGAAATTATAAAAAATTACTAAAATCTCAGTTGAAATGCTCTTGCGCGCTTTTGTTTTATTACAAAAGCAAGTTTTTAAAGCATCCACTCACAATACAGGGCCGTAGCAAGCATCGAAAAACTGGAGGGGCACAACCGTCCATCAAAAACACAAGCCTTTTAGGGGGCTCGGAGACATGCTTCCTGGGAAAATTTGAAAAATAGTTTATCTGAAAACGTATTTCATGAGTTCTAAACTCCATTTGAAACAAAATCAGAGTGCCTTAAACTAGTGAAATAATTCCCTTTTTTCTCAAACATGCTGTGAAGCAATAGTAGTGACAAAAGCAGGAGTAAAAACTGGGGGGTACATGACTCCCCGGTCCCTCCCCTTGCTACGGCCCTGAGACAAAACACACAAAGTTTCTCAATAAACCTTACTGCATTTAACACCTCGTATACGTTCATTAAAGATTTTAAGGTTAGGGCCTGTTCATATGAGGCGAGATATCTCGAGGGGTAGGGATATCTCGTTCCTCCGGGTTATCTCGGGCCGAGCCAAGTTTCTCTACATTTACTTTATGTTCCAACAAATCAGTTCACATGAAGCCCAGACAACTTGGGGGTGCGAGATATCTCGGTCTAGAAGGGATACGTAGTCCTATGGGTATAGTTGTCTCGGTCCATGCGAAAAGTTCACCCACAGATACCTTAGGGGTTAGGGACAACTTTGTGGATCGTTAGCTCGAGTTCCTATCAGAACGAGAGAAGATGACGGTTACTTAGCACTATTAATCGAGACATCTCGGGGTCAGGTTTTCTTATGTGAGCCAGGGACAGTTTCATCCCTACTTCGCCGCGATCTCTCTAGGGGGGGGGGGGGGGGGGGGCGGGGGGGGGGGGGGGGGGGGGGGGGGGGGGGGGG
>JAOBAY020105461.1:0-17157 GCA_025331085.2 Zoanthus sociatus | reverse complement strand
TATGACATTTTACACATACAGTTTTAAAGGATTGGGGTAGGTCCGGGTCGTAAATATTGGCAGTTAGGAAAAAATAATAATTTAACAGATTAGATTTAAATTGCGACACAGAGGTACAGTTTATTATGTAGGCCGGGAGACTGTTCCAAGTTCTAGCAGATCTGACATAAAAACTGTTTTGATGAGAAACAGTTTTACTTCTAGGAACAACAATAAGCTTTGAGTGAGAAAAAGTATGTCTAGTGATACGGGTTGGTATTTTGATTACAATGTTGGGGTCAGATTTTTCAGTTATATGCTTAAACAGGAACATGAGGTCGAGGTACTCGTGCCAGTAAGTGAGTGGTACCAAGTTGAGCCTGCAGAGTCGTTGCACATAAGTTATTTCGGTGCGGAAAGGAAGAGACAAAATGAACTTTGTGGCGCGACGCTGGATGCGCTCCAATGACAGGATATCTCCCACAGTCTGAGGGGCCCAAACTTGGCTGCAATAGCCGAGCTTACTTCTGACCAGAGCCAGGTATAAGATCTTTCGTGATTTGGGTTCCCTCATGTCATAGCTTGCCCTCTTCACATAACCGAGCATCCTGTTTGCTTTACTTGAGACATCCCTCACATTTGTAGTCCATTTTAAGTCCTCGGTGACGATGACCCCTAGGTCTCTTTGTTTGTTGACTGACTTCAGTTCTTGTCCGTGCAGGCGGTATTGATACAGTGTTGGATTAGTATTTCTTGTAACACGGAGTACGCAGCATTTTCCCTGATTTAATTCCATCTGCCATTTCATGCACCATTCCGCTATCTGGTTTAGATCTAACTGTAGAGCTTCAGCGTCATCGACACTTTTTATGCGACGGTAGCATTTGGTGTCATCTGCGAACATTGCAACGGATGACGTGCTCGAAACACAGGTAGGGAGGTCGTTTACATAAACTAAAAATAATAACGGTCCAAGAATTGAACCCTGAGGGACCCCAGACAAGACTGGAAGAGAATGCGAGGTTTCACCAAGAACAGTTACCCTTTGATAGCGACCAGATAGATAATCGCTGAACCAGCGGAGCAGTTTTCCGCCAATTCCCATACGCCTCAACTTGAGGAGTAGGAGTTCGTGGTTTACTTTGTCGAATGCCTTGGCAAAGTCTAAATACACTGTGTCCACCTGGCATCTGCTATCCAGCATATTTCCTATCTCATGGAGAACACGCAGAAGTTGTGATGTAGTCGACTTTCCCTTCAGAAAACCGAATTGTAGCTCATGCAGTCGGTCCACTAAAAGGAAAATGATTTTGTTGTATATACATCTCTCAAGCACTTTAGAAACAAGCGGTAGAAGGGATATAGGCCTGTAATTTGAGGCATGACCCGAGGCCCCACCCTTAGGTATGGGCGTGACGTTTGACAATTTCCATTCACTAGGCAGCTTACCGACGGATAAACTTTTGTTGAAGAGCAAAGACAGAGATGAACAAATACTGGAGGAGCAGTTCTTAAGCAGTTTGGCGGAAATACCGTCAGGACCTGTCGCCTTGTTGACGTCTAGGGTAGATAAAATTTCGTTAACCTCCTCAGCTGTGACTTTGATGTCAGTTAAAACAGCGGGAAAGTCTCTAACATCATGATTTGTCTGGTTTAGGTCTGAAAAAGGGTCATGGAAGTTGAAAACTGAGAAAAAATAGTAGTTGAACAGGTCGGCTATTTCGGCAGGATTTTCAGCAGTTACAGTTGAATTTGTGTCTTTAGTCCACACAACCTTGGTTGGAACACTCGAATGTTTTGAAACTGACTTGAATACGGACCAACATTTTTTGCTACTTGTTTTCAGGAGATCGGGAAGTTTGTGGAAGAATTCTCTACGCTTGCTGAGCAACAAAGCTTTCGTCTGGCGTCTTAAAGATCGAAATTTTTCCCAGTGTTTTGGGCAGCCTGTCTGCTTTGACCGCCTTCTATGAAAATCTTTCTTATTAATGAGATGTTTGACTTCTCCGTCGACCCATGGAGGGGAGCTACGTCTCTTGAATTTTTTGGTTGGAATGTGGTCTGTGGCGGCACTTAGAAGTACGTTTTTCCATCTCTCCCAGTCGGCGTCGATGTCACAGTTTGAATCATCCGAAGGCAACAGGTCTGAAAACACAAGGGAGTCATTTAGAGCATCCCAGTCCGCACGGCTGAAGTCGAACACAGTTCGCTTGTCACACCCGACTGTTTTCGCGTGTAAATTAAAATCAAAAAACAAAAGAAAATGGTCGCTGAATAGGTCCATTGTTCTAGGCTTAACACAAGACATGTTTAAGATTGTCTCTGGGGACTTTGTAAAAACAAGGTCTAAAATATTATTTCCTCGAGTTGGAAAATTATTTGTTTGTTCCAGAAAGAAATCTAGCGTTAGCTCCCGGAATTCAGCGGATTCAGATGAAACTGGTCTTTCGTCTACTAGAGGAGAGTTCCAAGTCAGGTCAGGAAAGTTGAAGTCACCAGTTATCAAGACTTCTTTATTGCTCTGCGTGTCTTCTAAAAACGCAGTAAACATTTCAAGCCAAGAATTAAAATTAAAACTTTGGGTTCGATAGCAAACACATAATAAAGCCTTTTTTGAATCTCTGGTTAAGTGGATTTCGATAGCCGCTATCTCTAGAAGATCAAGCCAATTTGTGTCAGTGTTTTGAGGGAGTAAAGTATTAAATTGAATATCATCTCTGATAGCTATTAGAACTCTTCCGCCTCTCTTGTCGGCTGACCTGTCTTTCCTGATGATGTTGAAACCGTAAGGAAGAATTTCATGATCGGCTATACTGTTATTAAACCAAGTTTCCGTAACGGTGACAATGTCCAATTTCTCGCCATAGACCAGGTCTTGAAAAGAGCTGAGATTACTGATGACTGAGCTCCCAAGTTTGTTGTTGCTCTTAAGGCTTTGAGCATTGAAAGAAAGACATCGCAGCGATTAAGGCCAGGCTGTGGATGGATGTCGCCACTCAAGACAAGTATTATTACAGAGGGATTAAAGGTAGCTGTTCTACCACTTGTGAAGGAAATCCGACGACGAAGATAGCGTTTCCTTGCGATAATTTGGGTTTTAAAGCCCGGCAGTCGATTTAACAATGGCGACTGTGAGGCCGATTTGCTACTATTTATATCAATATGGCACCTGTTTCTTGCATTTAAAGTCGATGGATTAACTTCGTAAATGATCAAGGATCTCTTGTTGTAATGATCGAAAGCTTGAATGGAAAATAAGCAGAGTATAGCAGGGAAAAAGACGAGGCATGTAAAAATGCCCGCCATTTTCTCGCTTCGCAATGACTTCTATAAGTCATATATAATCCTAGATTTTCTATTAAGTATATATTTTTAGTTTAAAACGAATCGCAGTTTGTTTTATATCGTGTAAAGACGGTCGAAAGTTTACGCGAAGAAGACCATCATGGCGGCCGAAGTGTGATTTCGACGGTAAGTCCTTGCAATTTTCTTTGTGATGATTTTGTACAATAAAAAACATATAGCAGTTTTTTCTCATTGCTTATATCATTTATGTATTATTTTAGAGGTTAAGGACAACGCGGAAATAATGCACGATGAGCTTTCACTGCTGTGTGCCGAAATGTACAAGTGACTCGAGGTACAACAAGTCCATTTCGTACCACCGCTTTCCACCAGAAAAGAAAGTCAGTTTAAGAAAAGAATGGATTGTCAAAATTAAAAGAGATCCAGCAAAATCATTTCAGGTAAATAACTATAGATTTATTTCGTGGCAAGACTTGCTTTAATGCATGTATGTTAGCGGTTTTGTGTTGTAAACAACACGGCTACTTCGAACAAGTATCACTCACAAAATCAGCTTTTTAACTCGACAATTTTTGGTTTAGATTGGCAGTAATACAAGAGTTTGTTCACTCCACTTCAAAGAGAACGACTTCAAAGCACATGGCAAATTAAACAGACGGCTTCTTGTTGAAAATGCTGTCCTTTCAGTGTTCCAGTGGACAAATGCACCAAAGGAGAGGAGAAGAATCCTTCGACAAATACAGACCGCCATTAGAATGCACGTAAGTTTCAAGCATTCTGGATTTTTTAATTACCGTTACCCCTTGTTTCGATTTATTCTGTAAAATTGTTTTTTTTTTTGAGTTAAAGGCTTGTGAAATTCCTATATATAGGACTATCAATTATTAATTAATGATGGTGATGATTTTCAAAATTGTATTAGGTGCTTTATAATATGATAGCTGATCAGATTTTAATAATGGCTTCTTTTTATATTGTTGCAGTGAAAGTAGTGCAAACCAAATAGATGACAATGATGAAAACATGTTTATTGATGACTTATCCATTGCCATGGCCAAAGTGGAGGTTGCAAAAGCTGAGACAGAAGCAGTAAAGGCAGAGAAAGCAGCAGCTGAAGCAGCAGTCCAAGCAGCCCTAGCATTGACCAAGTCATCACAAGACCAGCTAGCCCAAGCAAATGCTGAGATAAAGTTATTAAAGAAGCAACTAGCAGAGTCTGTACCTAAAATTCATAAGTTTTGTTTTGATAGGTTTGCTGCTAGTGATTCAGATATCAGATATTACACAGGTTTTTCTACTACTGCTCTTTTCTATTTTTGAGTTTGTGGAACCATCAGCACAACAGATGGTTTATGTTTATGCATCAGGAATGCAAGATAGCAGGCCAGTAGCTAGAACAATGCCACTTGTTGATGAATTTTTTATGTTTTTAAATCGTGTAAGAGTAGGCTCATTTGAAAAAGAACTGTCAGACAAGTTCTTAATTCACATTTCCTCTGTAAGCAGAAAAATCACAACATGGGCTAATTATTTATACTTTTTATTAGGATCTCAGCCTATATGAACTTCACGTCAACAAATTAATGAGTTTATGCCAGATATTTTTAAAAAATTATACCCTAGTACTAGAGTATTATTATTGACTGCACAGAACTCTATGTTCAAACTCCATCATCACTGCTCTTACAATCACAATTGTACTCTTCTTATAAGAGTAATACTACCTTAAAGAGTCTGCTAGGGATTTCTCCTCATGGTGCCAATACATTTGTTTCATCACTCTATACAGGATCCATATCAGACAAAGAAATAACTAGATGTTCTGGTATTTTAGATCTGTTGGAACCCACAGACTCGGTAATGGCTGACAAGGGTTTTGATATAGAATCAGTACTTAAGTCACATGGAGTTAAGTTAAATTTACCTCCTTTTTTAGAAGCTAGGGATCAATTTTCTAAAGAAAAAATTTTAGATACGAAAACCATTGCCAAGCTACGCATCCATGTGGAAAGGGCAATAAGAAGAATGAAAGAATTCCATATTTTTGATAGAGACATTCCTTTAAATCTTTTAGGGTCAATCGACCAAATTTATACTGTCATTTGTCTACTTGTAAATTTCCAAGGACCTCTTATTAAAAATGCATATAGTACTGATACATGATTTGATTATACAAGATTTGAGCAATTTTATGTTGTCTGTGAAAAAGTGCATATATTGTTTACAGAAGTCATTGAATGAACACATTAATTTTGTAATAATAGCAATTTTTCTTTTACAGACAACAGATAATAACTCTACTTGTATTACTTCAAACATATAATCACAACACAGCAAATTAAGGCAAATACTTGTGTTTATTAAGTTCAAGTTAAATCTATTTATACTATAAAGAGGTTACAACATTTTTCTGAGTGGTTCCCTTAGACATTGTGAAATGAAAACTTGCATAAAATTTAATTTAAATAAAAATTAAAATAAAAAGTGTCTACTTTGTCTTTGTGTTGTTGAAAAAACTGCTTGTCGAATGTAATTCTTTCACAATGATAAGTTGTATCATTAATATAGCTGAAAAAGTCACACCACTCTAATCCAGAGAGTGCCAGTTGACATTGAACTTGTAAGAAGTATAAATGATTTCTTTTCAAACTATGCTGGCTTGCTGTACGATCTCTTTGTAAATATTAGACATTATCAAAATTGACTGAACCTTCCTTTACAACTTTAATTTCTAGTAAGACAAATAACAACATGCCATTAGTTTCTGCCTCAATGTCATACACCTTTCTGTCTAGTGAGGAGCCTAGCCATGGGCACTTGGGATTGATGATCAAACCAGCTGGAAACAAGTTCACCTTATCTTGCTTTGCATGCCTTGCATATGCAATGGCAGCTGTTGCCTCCATTTCTATACCCCGTCTCATGTCGGCAGTCACAACTCTCCGGCTTGGGTTAAGTTGGTTGACAAGGGTTTCAAAATTAAACTGACGCTTTGCAACCAGGCCAAACTTACTTGCTGTTATTCTTTTAGCATGCGGTAGGTGCCACAGGTTATTGTCGCTTTGCGTTACAGTTTTGCTCTCTAGCTCAATAGCAGTATCTCTTGTCACTTGTATTGCATCAAACGAGGCTTGCTTTACCTCATTTAAACAGGTGTGGATATTGTTTTCAATTATCTTTTCTGCAGAAATCAAGGGAAGTAAGGGGTAGTCAGTCAGTGCATAGTCATTAATAACATACTCCTGGCCAAGCCTTTGTTGGTATGACAGTACACTCCCTTTGGGTGCATGACCAAACTTAGTAGGAATTGCTTGAAGCAAGGGAAGGTCTTGATTACACGGAAGTACTGTAGCAATGAGAGGATAAGGCTCATAACCAGAGAAGCTTTCCATTGGTATCAAGCTGTACTGAGTAGCAGGAGAGTATAAAGTGCTCTTTATATATCTTTTGTAGTTGGCACCAGGTTTAGGTTTTTTTACTAGCACATCTTGAATTTCTTTTTTGCATATCTTCTTTTCCCGTGGTACACTCCATCTTTGGGGCAGGCTAGTACAGGTTAGGTCGTCAGGAAGGGACTTCAGTTCCAACTGCTTACAGTGCGCTAATTAAAATAGAAGTCCAATGGCGTGCTGACAAAACCCTCCAACACCGGCTACAAAAGAACATTTTCCTTCGATTTGTAGGTTTTCTCTGGTCATAACTTTTATCGTCAATTTGTGTGGAGGCTCGCTTTTTTTCATAGATCGAAAACACTTGCCCCTCACTGTAGATATACCATGATCATGTTCAACTGCGAAAAAAAATCAGAAATAAGGAACTCTTTATCGAACAATATGTATTTGTTTTCGAAACAACAATCAAGAAGTATTTTTTGCATCGTTAGCTTCAATAGCGTGTAGATAACCAGGTTCTGCGAAGTACTTGTAGGCTTTGTCGACGCCCGTACAGCCCGACACCTTGGCCGCGTATTCTTCAACTTGACCGAATGTTAAAGCTGGAAATTTGATTAAATCTTTTGATGAACCTCCTATTTCAAAAGAAAATATATTGATTGAGTAATTTTAGTTTATCTCAAGAAAATTAAGCAATGTTTTAATCAATGGAAGTAAGAAATTCATTGAAAACAATGTCTCACCTTCGGCCGCCATGATGGTCTTCTTCGCGTAAACTTTCGACCGTCTTTACACGATTTAAAACGAACTACGATTCGTTTTAAACTAAAAATATATACTTAATAGAAAATCTAGGATTATCACTTTATAAAATCTCAATTACATAAACAATTGGAAGCACTTTAAGCCACAAAAGACAACTTATTCTTGACCCCGTCACGCTAACTCCACACAAACACTGGGTCGTCAAGGAATAGCTTGCAATCCAGCAAGGCGTTGCTATGGGAAGAATTGTCACGTGATCTATTGATGCAAATTTTCTGTATTCAATTTAGTCCTTTTAATACTAAATTTTCTGTGATATGGCTGCCTACAAGTAGTCTCTGGTCACTTCAAAATTAAATAAAATATACACAACAACTTCTCAGACGAAATGCTGATTCTGGCTTGATTAGTGTCCACATTGTTACAATTATCTCATGAGTTGTAAATTTACGTTGAAAGTCTTATGTACAACATGTTTATTTTTTATATGATTTTTGACAATCTTCAGCTTTATCAAGCAGTTTATTTTATGTTGGGCGTTTGGTAAATTTCTACATTTCTCTTCTAGCCAGGCTGGTGCTCTGTTATTTGTACTCTGTGACATCATTTCTGAAGGTAAAAGCACCTTACTACCAGATCCAACCTGTACAGAGCTATCTTGCTCCTGGTCAAATCCTAAAGGTAAACAAAGCTTCGCTTACATGTACATGTCACTTTTATTTCGAGAAAAAGTTGTATCTTTACCTATAGTTTCCTGAACGAAAAAGAATTTAAACAATTTAACCATTGAACAGATCCATTTTCGATAAATCAAGATTTGGTGAGCAGGGCCCAACAAAAAGTTTAGGGCAACCCCTTCAATCTCAGAGCAATTTTTTGGAGTTTCTAGCAATGATGTGAGTGAAGAAACCCGTAAAGAAATGAAGCAAAACTTAAAAACGGCGATACTTGCAGCCAACAATGACAAGAGCATGCCACCTGTTTATGACCTACTGAAAAACAAGTTCACGGACTTTGAATGTGCTGTTGCCAAAAGCCACAAGCTACCAAAAGAGCTGGAAGAGGATTGCCCCAGACTACTACACAGTTATACGACTGACATTGAAGCCACTCCTCCTGTTCCTATATTTGATGATGAAAATAGGTCTCAACCCCCGTTTACTTTTCCATCAATACCTCCCGTGAGTGACAGAGCTTTTGAATTCTACAATAACAATGTCAAGGTTTTAATTCATGAGTGCTGGGAAATTGAAAAAGATACTTGATCTGAATCATCTTGCGAGCTTTGGTTTAAACAAAGACAACTAAGATTGACAGCTTCTAATTTTGGAAGCATAATTAAGCGTAAATAGGCAGATGTGTCAAAGCTTGTTGACTGCCTAACTACCACTTGTAATTCTTTATCTGACTTGAAGGCCATTAGATTTGGCAAAGAAAATGAAAAAGTATCTTCTCAGGTCTACATGCAATATCAAAATTCACATGGTTCTCCTGGAACTAAGGTTTTTAACTGTGGACTTATAATTAATCCAGACTTCCCATGGTTGGGAGCTTCTCCAGACAGGCTGGTTTATGATCCCAATGCTAGGCCATCAACCTGTGGTTTAGAAGTGAAATGTATTGAATCTGCACAAAGGCTGACACAAATGGAAGCATTGCAAATGAAGCAAACACCAAAAGAAGGCAAAAAATATATTTCGGCCTGAAAATAAAATATGGCCATCTGCAGCTGGATGAAAATCACAATTACTTCTACCAGGTTCAGGGTCAAGAAGGAGTATCCGGAATAGAATGGTTTGACTTTGCTTTGTAGACAGATTGCTGTCTTGGCTTAAAAGGATTGTTTGTGCAAAGAATTTTCTTCAGAAAAAACAAATGGGAGTCTGAGTGGCTACCAAAGCTTACAGAGTTTTAACCATCTCCTGCCTGTTATTGTTAAAGATCACCTTTCTCTAAAGTGATTATTATTGTCTTTATACTTTTCATTATCTCTAAATATACGTGATTGTTATAAAGTGTATCTGGAGGGGGAAGGCCAAGGCCAAGAGAAATGGCCTTCAAACTTCCCTTAGCAGTTTTCTTGTTGTATTTCGCATAATTAAGACAGATAGATTTATCAATATAATCTATTTTATCCTTGATTCGATTTTTTTATCTCCATTCTTATAAAAAGTATCAAATAAGCATGCTAATTTATCAGATACTAAAATTAAATAGTATCTCTCCCATTTCACATTCATTTTTTTATCTAATTTATTGTCGATTTAAGTCGATTTAATCCTTACCAACTTCCATACATTTCCTGTTGCTAGTTTAGTTTAATAAAAATTTTATTGTCTTGCTCCTCCCTGTGTGGAAGAGCATATCTGCTACTTACAAGAGATACATCCTGAAATGCATGCAATTGCAAAAAATGGAAGTACTGCATATTTAAGCTAAAGTTCCAAAAATTACAAAAACTACAAATTTTAGCGAAAATTACATAAACTTCAAAATTTGGTGAAAATTCAAAAACTATAAAAATTACAAATTTTAATGAAGCTCTGCAAAATTTTCAAATTAGAATTCACCCAAGGCATGATAGAAACACTTCAATATGTGCAAAAAGTACAAATTTTGGCGAAGCTCTCTAAAAACTGCAAAGTTTGCAAAAAATTCAAAAGTTACAACAATTGCGCTGACCCTAACTCCAAGGCCTTGAAACTCAAACCCTATTTCTATGGGTTTGATTATGGGTATAATTTAATTTTATCATTCCAAAACTATTTTAAAATGTTACCCTAATCCCTACATTGGTAGAACCTTGTATTTGGATTCACAATTTTTGCAGTTTCCTTAAAATTTGTAATTTTTGCATTTTTTGTAAATTTTGAAAAGTTTACAGTTTTTGTAGCAGGCCTTAGAATGAATTCTAATTAGAATATTTGTGGCTTTTGGAAAGCTTTGCTAAAATTTGCAATTTTTGCAATTGCATGCATTTCTGGACATAAGTGGAGGAAGGGCTGGTGTTAAAAACCAACTTAAGTGCAAAAGAAAAGAAAATATGTGACCCTCCACAGGATTTCCAGCAAAAAGGTGAACGCACGGGCACGCTTAAATGACACACTGAACAAAAGGCAGGGAGTGAAATGATACGGCAGTAATTTTGTCCCATCTAAAATGGCACGCTTAATTAAAATTTTACTTTTGTTTGAATCGCACGGCAGAAAAAAGAAGATGAAGAATACAGTGAAAAATGATGGCAGGGGGCCAAATGACACCGAGTAAAACAAATTTGTTAGCTAAACATAAACTATAAAATATTGCGTTTTTAAAACTACCTAATTTTCTTTTACGGGTTAGTGTTTTAGATACAAAACTGTCTAATATACAATATATTTAATATATTGCCATTTCATCAATTCTATGCGTACCAATTTACAGTGTTCAATTTATCCACAGAGAAAATAATGCCCTGGGATCCCTGCAGTGACCTCATACATTACATTAACTGGCTGCATTGCCAGCGTGGTTAGTCCTTGTAGTGTAGTGGTTAACACGTCGCACTAGTAACCGAAGATGTGGGGTTCAATTCCCGCCAAGGGCTTAAAAATTGTTTTCTCTTATTTCATTAAACATATATATTACCCAATGAGCTAAAGCATTTAAGTACACCCCTCAGTTACTGTAAACAAAAGGTTTGACCAACTGTGCAGGTTTGACTAACTGTACAGGTTTGACCAACTGCTCAGGTTTGATCAACTGTGCAGGTTTGACCAACTGTACAGGTCTGGCCAACTGTACAGGTTCGACCAATTGTGCAGGTTTGACTAGCCGAGCAGATTTGATCAACTGTACAGGTTTGTCCAACTGCTCAGGTTTGACCAACTGTGCAGGTTTGATCTACTGTGCCAATCTGATCGATTATTGCCTAGCAGGCAATAACCACAGTAGCCAGTTAATATGTAACATATAAATGCCAACATATGCATCCAAACAAGCACTATAATTATAATAACAACATACAAAAATTTTATTTATTTTCTTGTTTCTTAGCCCTCTATTTGATACATTTAAGCCAACATCCATAACTTAATATTAATATGTATTCATTGGATAATTCAAACACAGAAAATGTACCTGCTTTCCTCCAGATCTGCTAACTGTTGCACCAGTCGATCTAGCTGTTCTTCAAGATTTTGCTTCAATTTCTGAGTTTCCGTTTGACCCCTTGAGGACATTTTGGTGGTGTTATCTAGAAACAGATGATTTAGATGTTGAAAGATTATCAAATGGAAGCTGTTATTGATCATGATGGAGCACCAATAAAATTTCCCATTACTAAAGCCGAGGATTGTATATTATGTTTTACATGTTGACATTTTGTGAACTTTTGACAAGTTCTAATGCACTGAAAATACTGTTGACGGATCATCATTAAATGTTGTAATGCAATGAAAGCACTGTTGATGGATCATCATTAAATGTTGTAATGCACTGAAAGCACTGTTGATGGATCATCATTAAAACTTCCCATTACTGCAGCCGAGGATTGTATATTATGCTTTACATGTTGACATTTTGTCAACTTTTGACAAGTTCTAATGCACTGAAAATAAAATCCTCCAAAACAATATTACTACAAGCTAGAATTTGTCCTTTCTTCAGTCAATAAATATTGATGTATTTGTTTTTCCCTTTGCAATCCCAAATCCCCTTAGAATAATATACCCCTTAACTATTATTCACAAAACTATGGAAATAGGTAGATGATAAAACAGTCTCAAAGTATGAAGTCAATATTAAGATTTCTAACAACCTCAAATGGAATTATCATCTAGAAAACAATTGTTATCACTGACAGTTTAAACACTCTGAATTAGGCGCTGAGGAACTGGTTCTGTTTGTTTATACATGTATACAACCAACAACCGAGCATACCATCTTTTCTCACAACCTTGAGGCAGTTCAAAAGTATGTAATGCACATTATTCTTCCCTTTTCCTCTTTTTGCCCTCATCAAGTTTTTACTTTACTTGTAGCATCATCTGGTCATAGATTGTATAAATTGCTGCCACCGCTTAACAAGTGCAAATTCAATTTTAGGAAGATCGAGGCACAGCTTTAGGCCAGTTTTCAAGACCAACACATGTCA
This sequence comes from Zoanthus sociatus, assembly GCA_025331085.2. NCBI lineage: Eukaryota > Metazoa > Cnidaria > Anthozoa > Zoantharia > Zoanthidae > Zoanthus > Zoanthus sociatus. Next base: position 4,581 of record JAOBAY020105461.1, on the reverse strand, counting down.
TAACAATTTTATTATTCAGCCTCATTTATTCATCTTTATCTGCCCCAAGGAGGTATTATTTTTGGCAGGGTTTATTTGTTTGTTTGGAGTTTATTTGTTAACAACATAATTAAAAAACTTATGGATAAATTTTGAGGAAATTTTTTCAAAATACCTCAAATGAGATGAAAAAATACTGAACAAATTTTGGGGTGATCTGGATAGCATTAAGGATCCAGGAAATTTTAAAAGGATTCTTCACAGTATGCTTGGCAGAGGTCTGCACTCTCGGAGTGCTTTTCTAGTTTGTCTTGTTTTTAATTTTAGATTTTTCCTTTTGTATATTACATCTATTAGTTTTGCAGAAAAACTTAATAGTTCTCCAGAAATTGAAATATTATGTAACCACAACTAGGAAACTTTCGATTATCCTGAGAGTTGAGAATTAGCATTTAAAATACCCCAACTCTGGGGCAAGTAAATGATTACTGCATAAAATGCTGTTTTGACTTTTAAATTTAATAAATAATAAAATAATCTATTTAATGTCAATTGCAAAGGAAGTTCTTGCCCATTCTTCCTAGCCAGAGGCTGATGTTTAATCGCTCGACGGCTCAGATCTTGGCGTGAACGTCGAATTTGCAGAGGGAGGAAAACCGGTGTACCCGGAGAAAAACCCTCGGAGTCAGATTGAGATCAACATATCTCAGCCCACATGCGGAGCCCAGGAATCGATCCCGGGTCGTAGAGGTGGGAGGCACGACTGATGACCACTATGCCAACCTGATTACTGTGAGCAATGTTTCAAATGAACCAACCTTGTTTGGTTTTGCATAAACTTGTGTCAAAGTTGAGATTGGGACATTCTTCCAACTTCGATGATGCTCTTCACCGCTTTCCATCACCACGAGTCGTTTGTGATGCACGCCATACAGAAACTTTGTGTCAGGGTCGTAGCCGAGGATAGACATCACGCGATGATCAATTGCTGTCAAGAAGTAGACACCGGAAAATATAATACGTTTTCTAAAGTTAAAATTGAATACTCAAATAATTAACAACTATCCCCCAAAGGGGAGGTGAATAGTGGTGTATATATACCGAGACACGAAGCGTCAAGGTAGATATCTAGCGCTAGTCACCGACCCTGAGGGGAATAGTTGTTTTAGTATTTACCAAAATAAGGAGATAAAAATGCATTTAATTCTCATAGAACAATATAACATAAATCTTATTTTCATTTTTAGCACGCACGCTTCCTGTCATTTTAACTTCCGCTTCAAAATCAACTAATTGTCTTGGATATCGCGAGTTATGGGAACCAATCAAAGCGCGCGAAAATGGATATCGGTTGCTTGGTAAATGCTAATAATAGCTTTTAGTAAGATAACACGTTTTCTCAAGTTAAATTTGACCACTCAAATACTAGTTTTTAGTATTTACCAAAGCAACCAACATCCATTTCGCGTGCTCTGATTGGCTCCCGTGACTCGCAATGTCCAAGATTAGTATTTATCAAAGCAACCAACATCCATTTTCGCGGACTCTGATTGGCTGATTGGTTCCCGTAACTATCCAAGACTATTAGTTGAGGCGGAAGTCAAGAAGCGCACGTGCTAAGAATAGAAAAAAGGCTTACTTTTTGTAGAAATTCTTATTCTTTGGCCATTTCAACTTAAGTAAAAATAACACACAAACTGCGGTTATAAACATAACGAGACAACGCATGTTGTCAGCAGATTTAACTAAGTCTGTTTATTTTCCTTTACTTCTCATTGTTATTACTTTCCTTATTTGGTATTAGGTTTCATGTTTAAATTTATTTGTAGTTTTAGTAACCGTTACTTCTGAAGATGTATGTCGAAGCATACGAAACGTTAAGTTCATAAATGAAAGTCAGTTTTACAAGATGCGTTGTCTCGTTATGTTTATAACCGCAGTTTGTGTGTTATTTTTACATGAAAATAATTAACAATTATCCCCCGAAGTGGAGGTAAATATTTATCGCCAGGTACCGACATTGAGGGGAATAATTGTTTTAGTATTAAACTAGCAGGTGAACAGTACTTTTTATCATTAATAATAATTTATTTTAAAAATCTTTATTAAAATCTGGCCAAACACAAATTTCAGAACTAGTCTTCCGCAATTTATCTCACGCGCGAGCAATCAGAGCGCAATCAATCTTTTTTTCACGGTTGAGTGGCCGAGGTGAATAGCGCAGGATATTCCGTGTTTAATGAACCAATCAGGGCGCGCGGAAATTGCTATTCACCTGCTAGCTAAATACTAATATGTAATATATAAATATAAACTTACGTAAACGAGAGTCTTGTAGCGTGAATACAAGTAACTGCGATCTCTAAGCTAAGAAAAAATAATTGTTGGTAACAAAGAAAAAAACGTAGGTAAGGTGTAAACAAATTAAGCCGTAATCAAAACAAAAACTTATAAACACATACTGGCGTGAAATACAATCTAGCAGAATAACATAAACAAGAAAAAGGTCAAAAATATGCAATAATGATAATGATAATGACGACGACGATGATGATAATTTTGATAATGATGATGATGATGATGATGATATTAATAATATTAATAACAACATGTAATGAAACTTAAACATTTATGTTTTTATTGAGTCTGACTGTTTATTGAAAACTGCTTGATTAGATTTGCTAAAGTTTGTGTTCATTGCTGTAAGCTTGCCAGAGCAATAACAGCAGTTGGATTAGGGTGTGTTAATGAATACAGAATGATGATATCTTTTATAATATAAATATTTTTGTTATCATAAAAATTGACATAAAACAATAATAATCCGGGTTTTCTTGTTTTTCATCAGAAGTCCAAGAAAGCCCTTTTGGTCCTCGTAGGGGCTCCCCTAACCTCGCTTCAGATAGACGACAGGATAGCCAAGCAGGAGCAGGGAGAGGATCCGCTAAACTGAGCCCTAATAATATTAACACCTCGTTTGGTGCAAGGAAGGGATCCGATACCACAACTCCGGATGGTGCTAAAAACAGCCCTTCGTGGGTAAGAAGAGGATCTGGCAATCTCAGCCCAGATGATGTCAAAGATAGTCCGCCATGGGCAAGGAGAGGATCTGGTAATCAAAGTCCAAATGGGCTCAAAGACAACTCCTCAGGGGTAAGGAGAGGATTAGGCAATCTGTTCCCAGACAGCCCTTCAGATGCAAGAAGGAGTTCCGGTAACCTAAGCCCGTACGGTGACAATGAAAGCCCTCTGGGGGCAAGGAGAGGATCGGCTAACCTGAGTCCCGATAAAGGAAGCTTTAGCGTGGTTAGACCACCGACGCCAGCTGTGTTACGCCACGTTGACGACAAGGCGGATACGTCTAGGCGTCGTTCTTCAGCATTTGGTTTGTCAGATGAAGGTTCGTCGCCGCTGACACACAAAACTGCAACAGTCGGGATTGTAGCGCTGGCACTAAGAAATAAAAATGAGAAAAAGAAAGAAGCAGAGTTTAAAGTAAGGTTACTTGCTAAGCTGCTTATGATCAGTCACGTACGAAAATCATTGTTCATGTAACAACAATCCAATCCTTAATTTATAGTGAGCGAACTAATTAAACACTATAGCATAGGAAATGCATATAAATACCCTGTAAAGTATTATGTATATCCTATCCTATAGTTTTTTGGATAAAAAAATGCACATTGCCCTGTTTTATGCATTGTGTGCTACATTGCTTGAGGAGATCAAATTCTACACTTTACACTATTGAACAAGGAGTCTCGACCAACGGTCAGATTTTAACGGATATGACGTGATCAGTGGTTCTGAAGTTTCAAATGTCATGGCAGAGAAGAAAGCAAAGAAAGTTTGATAGCGAAAGGGAATTGGCAAAGGATAAAATGTTTTTGCTATAAGAAATTTTTCACTTCCAACAAAACGCGCAAGAAGAAACAAACCTATCCCACTGGTTACGTCATCAGTGCCAAATTCGTCACCAGTCTTTTAAGACACCAGTTTGGCTTTTTTAGCTATCTTATGCTGCAAAAAACTGTTGTTGAAAAAATTTTACCAACTCATCAGTCTGAGATTGTTGGTTTGATAAAACCCAAATTCTCTTAACTTATATGCAAGGGAATGTATTGCAGCTAGAAAGGAGAATAACTAATTAGATCTTGGAAGTTAAAGGTTAAAGTTGAGGCGGGTTTCAACTTTCTTCTTCAGTGCAATCATGAATTATTTTACGATTGTTTTGTTTGTATAAAGAATATAAATTACAATAGCAACTGGTACTAGAGAAAAGGTATTGCAGAGTGATAACAAAGAAAGGTTTTGGATTGTTGGTTAAGGGAAGGTTTGAGTATATCTAAATTGAACAAGCGCAAGGCGCGATTTTAGTAAAACATAAAGTTATAATACGTAATTAACACTTATTGACTGAGACCGAGGGAAACAGTATGTTTTGTGAGCCCGAGACGCCAATTTTTCCCGAGGCAGAGCCGAGGGAAACATGGCCGTCGAGGGACCACAAAACATACTGCTTTCGCGAGGTTAAGTTCAATAAGTGTTTTGTTATATACCAACTATCAAAGAAGAACAAAAAGCAGCTTTTAAATATTTTTT
>JAOBAY020105362.1:0-17171 GCA_025331085.2 Zoanthus sociatus | reverse complement strand
ATATATACTGCTTCGGGAATTTATCAAAAAAATGTAAAATAGCGTGAAATAGCCCCTTTAACAAGTCGTTTTCCCAATTAGAACTAAATAGCTCCACAGTTTGGTTTTCTTCAGCCAAAGAAGGACGGCAAAACACATTCACAGCCTATGCTGATCGGCTGTCTATACGGCTGTAAGTATTCAAGCCCATTACCATCACAATGGCCAGTTTTAACAAAAAACTGCTGGTAGATCACTTTGTTGCGGCAATACCCATGATTGCTTAAGCAAAAAGGACTTGAGCCACACTTTACTTCGTTAATATAGCGCGGGAACTTGTTCCAACCCAGATCCGTGGTAGAATGACACTCCGTACACAATTTCGTGAAACCTTCGTCGGTTGTTCCAACACAGTTTTCACCAAATCTTCTGCCACCTATTTGTGTAAACTTTAAACATTTTTGAGAATTCTTAATTTTTCGTGATCCCGAAAAACCTTTCCTTGAAAACGGAGAAGACAGAGTCATGAATCGGGGGTTAAATCCACCAAGAGGGCTGCAAGTATTAACTGCTTCCAGTTTCTTGATTATCTGTGCATTGGTGAATCCTCGGCGACATTGAGAATCTGCAGGGTTGCTTTGCAGCAATAAACACAGTATTGCTACTAAACTTGCACGGAGGAGAATCGCGCGAATCTTAAAAGCCTTCAAAAAATCAAAACAAAAAGTTAGAGTAAAAAATTTAATGTAAGGCAATTCAAATCTAATCAATTACAAAGAAAACCGGAATGCCATGGATAATTAATGCCAAATAAAAAAATAAATAATAGTTTCTCGTCCCTGCCCGCCTCCTTTTTTGCTCGCCTGCTCCTTTTTTTTTACTTTTCTTGTTCCATTTTTTATCGACATTTTTGAGGAATTTTTTTAATTATATTGATTCAAAAACCGAAAAGCTACTGAAAATGAATTCGTAACCCATGGATATCGCACGTCGTGCCACAGCCGACGGACTAACAACATTAAGTATAAACCAAATAATGATCTAACACACATCCTGCATTCTGATTGGCTAATATACTACTCTACTCTACTACATGGGATCGATATTGACTCGCAGTCCATTCGTCCTCGAGGTCTAATTGTTAAGTAAAATGACAGTATATCGCAATGCCAATTTTATAATAGTTCCCTTGTATGTAAGTAAATCTATGATAAAGTCACAAGAACATTTTTCATCGTCTAATATATTTTGCAAGCCCGTGAAAAACATCGTTTGTCCAATCAGACGCCGCGAACGATGATTTTTCCTTAGTAAAATTTTATCGATTGCGACTAAAAACAGAACAAATTTTCATTTACTGTCATCTCTGTCGGTAGGTTTCAGTACTTATAACATAAACGTAATTACTTACCATTTTGGTATGTTGATGGTTCGGCCGTTCAGACTGACGAATTATGGTTCTCGAATCTTCTTCTGTAAGGTCTAAAATAAGATAATGTGTAAAACAGTGAATCCTCCATTTAGGTCTTATTTCCAGGTAACTCCTCTCAGGTTGGGATGCAGAGCGTATTACAACACTAGAACTACAACTATCGCCCCACTGATAGCATGCAGCTGTGAAATCTAGTCGAGGCTTAACATCAATATCATTTTAAAATTAGTCTCAATCATTTTGATTTCCTCAAATGTGATTGGTGCATAAACTGCTATGTTTTGCACTAATTAATCTGCAATATTATAATCGGACAGTGTATTCCAACAGTTGGCTGTAATCGGACACCTGTAATCAGACAGTTTCTTGAGCTAATCAAAAACAACAAACACAAACAACAATTTTATTAATATCTTAAATAAAGAACTAAATACAAATGATTGCGACCCGCAATTAGCAAAAACAAATACTATTCGAGGCGGGAGCAATACCAATATATTTCGATTATTGTACAAAATTATAAGAAAATTACAAAAAGCGATGGCAAAAAAGAATAATAACATGCGAAATTAAAAAAAAAATACTAAATCAAATTAGCTAATAACATTAGATTGCTAGTTAGTTGGTTTGTTTCATAAAACTAGATTAGGAAAACTGAAACTGCTTTATGTATTTAAGAAGTTCATCAAAGTCAATATAGTCGTCGGCTAATTCCAGAATACTAAATAAGAGATTTTTAATTTGTTTCTTAAACTGATGTTTATTCAGGTTCATTGTGGTTCTTGCTGTAATCCTCGATTGTGCGTTGCAAAGCATTTTCAGTCTTTACAATTTAAGAATGGAGCGTTTGTTCGTGTAATGTTCTATTAATTTTAAATAGTGGTATAACGCTGAAGGCGGACAAATTCAACAGCGTCTTTGTAGAAGCTGCGAGAGAAGCGCAAGCGCTATATCGACCTGCTGCCAGTGGTAATCGCCACCTTTACTGCACACACATTGAAAAAGAAAATTGTATTAGGTATAAACACGGAATTACACAAGAGGAAAGACAATTTTACACAGTTGGAAATCCTGTTCAAGATTGGTTTTAAGGATTTAGAGCTCTTCACCTGCTGCTCACTGATTGATATAATGACAAAATTCCAGTTTCCGAGAAATTCTTCAACGCTGAAAATATGTTTTCCCAGGAACCACTGAATCCTAACTTCTTTCTTGGCTAAAACAAAACATGATCAAATAATTTCTGCCAAAGCAGCAGCAACTGAAATTGAGTCTAAATAAAATACAAAAAGTAAAATCACGCGTCTGAAGCTTGTGCGGTATTTGGTTTGTTTACAAAACTGATGAAACAGTTCAGCAAAATCCCAGGTATTTTCCAGGAGTAGAGGGTAATCATCTGTTTGACCATGCAATTAGTTTTCCAGGGCCCTGGAAAAGTTTGGAATTTGCAGGAGCTTTGTAGGGCCCTGGAAGATTTCAGAGTTTCAAGAGTTTTCCAAGAGTACGAGGTGATGATCTGATTTTGCATGAGTTTTCCAGGAATTCCAGGAGCAGCGAGCATACCATTTCATATTTTCAATAATCAAGACGCTTTGGTATCTCTTCAAATTCAACGGTATTGAAGGATGTACGAGGTACTAGTTTCCATCCAAAGTAACGCAGTGGCCCTTGGTCGAGTACGGCGCTTGCTGGATTATTTTAGGTGCGACGCTTATTCGAGCGGCGTTTAAACTAGGATGTAAGTTTGTTCGCCAAGAGTATACTGTGTTTTCATAATACGAATCCTTTATTGGCCGATCTAATAGTAATAGGCAACGTGTGGCTTGATATTGCTGGATAGATGATGATTTACGTTTTTATTTGAAAAGAGGCAAAAGATCTAACCATTTTTAGACGCTAGAGCAATGACGACGCTTCTCAGTTAATTTAAAACCCGAGTGGAACTGGTACCCAAGTCTCATGGTAACTTTAGACTGGCACCTTACCGACTAGGCTACCCAGTATGGTGTAACTGGTGGCATATAAGTAGATTGCGCTTGCTTGTAATACACTTACTTACTGTGGGCAGCTTTAGAGCAACATGGGTGTGTATTGTGTTCGATTGATTGGAGTTTTGCGGCGAAATATTTTTAGTATGATGGCAGGTTGAGAAAACGTATGATCACATCTAACAACCTTTGAATCCTTAACACATTTTTGATTGTAATTGACAGAAGGCAACTAGTTGGAATTCAATTCCTGTCCACAAAATGAAATGCTCCAGCATTATTTTACAATTACCCCAACCTCTTTCTATTGAAATTATTAGCTCTACCCAGACGAGTCTGAATGTATGTACATTGTACGTGTCCAAACTACTAAATCTGCTTTGTCTCGTTAGCAACGAGCACTGGTGCGCTCGAATGAACGGCAAAATGATCGTACCTCCTGTTTATACAAACCAAGAAGAAGATCTCATGGCAGCAAACTTAGCCAAGTTCTTCCGTTATAATTTGGCGCTGAAACAGCCTCCTTCAAACAAAAACTTGCTGCTTAATGTTGAGCTTAAGGTCTCAAAACTGCAAAAAGTAAAAGATATTCGACGCAATTCCATCTGGAGAAACAAGAGTATCGAGGAGGCAAGGGCCAAGCAGGATCTTTATACAGAATACGCAGGTGAAAAAAAAATAAAAAAAAAACCTTATAGAAACATCTAAATTGGTTTATTTATTATCACTTGTTAATGTTATAAGAAAAGAAATGCTTTAGCAATACCTGTATAAACATAGATCATGGAAATCTAAAAACCTATCTATATCGCTACCTTTCTATCTCCTTACTTACCTATCTAAAAAAACCTTAAATACAAATACATCAATGATAACTCTCCTAAGTTCGAACAATCCCGCAATTACGTTTTATTTATCAAAGTTTATTTTAAAATGCTTTGAACTAAGATCAACCATAGCCCCAAATCAAAAGAATTAGCAAATTTATTACTGTTGTGAAGTTATTAATTATTATCGTTATGATATTAGTTATTATCATGATTATTATTCTTATTCTTATTTTTTTATGAAAATTATTGTTAAATAGCTTAGCTTTTTCTATATCGTTACTGTTGTAAGGCTTTAGCAATACCTGTAAATAAAATGGGTCATGCAAATAAAGCAAGTCCATCTCTATCTTCTCACCTACCTTTCTACTTACCTACCTTTCTACTTACCTACCTATCTACTTACCTACCTTTCTACTTACATACCTTTCTACTTACCTACCTACCTACTTACCTACCTACCTACTTACCTACCTACCTACTTACCTACCTTTCTACTTACATACCTTTCTTCTTACCTACCTACCTACTTACCTACCTTTCTACTTACCTACCTTTCTAGTTACTTACCTACCTACTTACCTACCTACCGACTTACCTACCTATCTGCTTACCTACCTATCTACTGCACAACAAAATGCAGTTTTTTTTAAAATTTCTTTCACCTCTTGCCGCAGATGACCCCAATAGCGCTCGTCCAAGATTCATGGCCCACAAAATGAAAAAGATTTGTGTGAATGGAGTTCATAAAGAGACCCTGGAGGATGAGACGGGAGACGCAATTTTTATACGAGTTACAAACAAAGAGGAATTCCCAATCTATATCGTGCTTCTGATTTACCAGCTGGACGGATCAATTGCAGTCGTGTATCCACCAAGAGACGTCAGTATCTTATGAATCACCAGTCCTTGTTTCCTTCGTGTTCTTGTACATTGTTTTACTTTGTCCATAGGGAAGTCAGATTGGTGCAATGGTCATTAGTCGTGCCTCCCACCTCTACGGCCCGGAATCGAGTTCGCACGTGGGCCGAGATTTGACGATCTCAATCGATTTTTTTCCGGGTACTCCGGTTTTCCTCCCTCAGCAAACTAGACTTTCATGCCAAGATCTGAGCTGTCGAGCGATTAAACATTAGCCTCTGGCTAAGAAGAATAGGCAACCACTTCCTTTGCAAATGACATTAAATAAAGTATTTATCATATTTATTTATCCATATTCTTGTTTTTATACTAGCATTTAATCATCTCTTTGACATTACCATTTCCCTTAGTTTGTCATAGTCTTCATCATAAATCAGAAGTACAATAATGACTTTGTGCTAATCGCCCTTATTGCAGTCTCGGGACTGAATTGCAAGGACGCGGCTCTACGAGGCGCCCCTGGCAGCCGCTATACGGTCCACGCATGACCTCGGAGAACAGCACCACAGTCAGTAAATATTAGCTCTGAGTCAATTTTGAAGTAGAAGGAAAACCAGAGTGCCTGGAAAAATCCTCTTAGGGTCAAATTGAGATCAGCCAATAACTCACCAAGCATATTTTCCAGACCCGAATCTAACCCAAGCAACAATACTGGAAGGTGCGAACGCTAACCCCTGCTCCCTGATCCTGACTCCCCAAATGGAAATGTGTTCGGCAAGTTAACTTAGGATAGTAAGCAGAAATTGCTGCTGTCTCCTTCAAACAACACAAAGTATTTCAATTAGCCCAATTTATTCAGCTGTATAAATGAGTGCAGGCCTCTGTTAGATGCTACCTACTAGCAATATTAAAACTGTTTAAGGTAATGTCGCAAGTGTTGGTTTCAACACATTGATTTACTAAGATAATAGCTAGCATTTATAGTTGTTGAAACCATCAATGTCTTTTTCATTGTTGTCAAGTAGTTCTGTTGTGAGATAGTTTTAAACCTTTAACCGAATTTTGGTGCTTATTTAAGGGAGCAACAATTCCTCTTTCACCTGGGGAGTCTGCAAATGACATTCGTCGCATAAGCATACCGGAGAACGCTCTACGAAAGTTCACACAACCAGACTTAAACATGGAACCGGCAACTGAAGGAATTGATATTATCATGCTTTATGCCTCAAGCGAACCGTTGAATATGGGACCGCTCCTTCAGCCAGCTCTTGATCTCGGAGGCAAGTTAAGAGGAAAGGGAGATTCTAAAACTACGGTGAGTGGCTATGATGAAGTAAACCAAAAAAATTTGAAGTAAAAAATAAATAGCTAAGATACTTCCAAATATCAACAAAATCAACATAAATGAAACAAAAATAACAAACATAAATTAGGGAGAGATTATTTAAAGTGAACGTACAGAAATAGGTGAAGGTCAATGTTGAGGTGATGGTAAAGGTAAATGTACTGTTATGATGAAGATGTAGCTAAAGATGAAACTGAACATAGAGGTACGTATACGTGGAGGTGAATGTTAAGGTGACGGTAAAGGTAAATGTACAGTTATGATGAAGATGTAGCTAAAGATGAAACTGAACATAGAGGTACGTATACGTGGAGGTGAATGTTAAGGTGATGGTAAAGGTAAATGTACAGTTATGATGAAGATGTAGCTAAGAATGAAACTGAACATAGAGGTACGTATACGTGGAGGTGAATGTTAAGGTAATAGTAAAGGTAAATGTACAGTTATGATGAAGATGTAGCTAAAAATGAAACTGAACATAGAGGTACGTATAAGCGGAGGGAAATGCTAAGGTAATGGTAAAAGTAAAGGCGAAGATGAAGCAGGTAAATAATATAATGGTGAATGTGAGAGTAAAAGCATAATAAAATATAAAATTGTTGGCAGATGTTAAGTTGAAGGAGAAAGATTCATGTAGATCCGTGAGGATTAAAAAGAAAAGCTAACCTTTTGGAATAAAATAAATTGAAAACCTCGATAATTCTAACTTTTCCAAATCTGTTTGGATTCTAGAATTTGAAACCACTGGCGAAGTACTTGGCGGCCCTCAAAGAAAGATGCCTTGAAGACGTCAGTGAACCAGACAGGAAATGGTTAATTGAAAAACGAGAATTCGTGGTTGTAGCAAACATTTAAATCCCATATACAAATTTAAAAAATTAAGTACACTGCGAAAAATTAAAAAAAGGTTAAAACTAGACTAATATATGTTAATCACGATCGCTTGTCCAAACTACAAATGTGAAGTGCAACTTCTGTATAAACGTTTGACTATAATCCATTAAAGGAAGGATATCTCAAATATAATCGGAAGCCAGCTCTTAGTAAGGATTTAAGTCCAAGAATTCCTTGAACCTAATTCACAAGTTTGTGAATTCTACGATCAAAATTGGCATCACGGGAAGCAAACTATAGACATTTGTTGCAAATCCTAAGCACGACAAAGTATTCCGCAAATGGAACATAGTTCATAATAAAGTTTATCATGCCTCCTACCAGTTGGTGTTTTGTTGTGTCACTCTATTACAATACTTATGTTTTTAGACGTTTTTAGACATTTGTTTAAACTTAACTCATGGTCATTTGATGAAAATTAAAAAAAATAATCAGCCGATTTCAACTTTAATGAAATTCACGCAATTTTAGAACCAAAAGATTGACTTTCAACGTTTATAGCACCCAAACTATCGGGGCTAGAAGGTTGAGATTTGACATGAAGGTAGTACAAACATTTATTTGAGATTATGTCAGGGTTATTTGGAGGGGACCCTTCCACGGGAAAAAGTGCCCAACTTACCCCGTCGAGAAGAGAAGTCGAAAGCCCATCATCTGCCAGATGGCCTCAAAAAGACCCATCGGTCTGTCATGTCGATTGGGGGATTATCGTTTATGATCGCTTTTGAAATTGTTACAATTAAGTGTATTTCATTCCTTAGACTGCGATTATATCTGTCTCTCAGATCGTAAGATTTCTTCGCGCATCCCTTTTGCTGTGCCGTATAGCAGATGTAATACTATCTTTCATTGAATCAGTACAGTTGCTGTTGACAGGAAACAAGGAAACGAAATCTTTGTTTTTTATTATCGTTTGTCTCGGCGCCACTACCCTGCGAGCAGCAAGAGTCTCAAATGAGTTCCTTTTTTTTTCTATGAGTTCGTGCTCGCAGGGTAGGCGACGCCGAGATAAGCGTACACGCTTTTTTTTTATAAGAACCAGTAAATTTAACATTTAAAGTCTCCTGACCAGTGAGTTGTTATGTCTCACGAAACAGGCTTGTCGAGATGAAACTGTAGTTGTTATTTTTATCCTTTATTTATACTTATGTTTCGCTCTACTTTATTGTATCGAGCACTTTAAAACGGTATACTCGAACAACAAGTCACGATATATATATATTTGGCATAGGACCAAAGTGATGACTCGTGTCAGTTGTGGTCTGAAAACAAATATTATAGTATAATATAATTTGAAGGGGTAGGCCTATCCTCAAGTCATCCAAAAACATTGTATTAAAACTAGCAATGCAGCCACTGGCTTCCTTCAGGGTTAAAAGCCGACAAAAGTTGTCATCATTAATATGAAACAAAATAAATGATCTTTATCATTTGTGACACTAATCCTAGGGCTTTATATTGCATCTAAGAAAGCGGCCCATAGACAATGGCCCAGGGCTGCTATTTCGTTCCTCTTCCGCTTCAATTATAAATCATGGTTTCCGGTTGCCGCCGCCAGGAAATTAAACAAGGTGTTTATATGCCATAATAAATCATGGCAATTGAAGACAAAAGCATCAATGTGGTTTGTTTCCTTTAAGGTTTTCGAGGCAACCTTCTGTGTAGAGGTGAAAACAAAACGTTCAACAAGAAACTCTGTCTGTATACAGGAGACCGCTGTAAAAGTGTGTGGAGTTTGCCGCCGCAGACAAAAACTCCTTGGTACCACGCAGCTTTTAATCATACTTTTGTTGCTATTCAAGTCTCGAAAACTTGTTCACTTCCCAGGAGTCAAGTTCAAAAAACAAAGATAGCGTACCATTTAGAATGCGCATATTACCACGATTCACATGGTACGCTATCTGTGTTTGTTGGACTTGACTCCTGGGAAGTGAACATGTTCTTGAGACTTGAAGAGCAACAAGAGTATTATTAAGGGGGCATTCTGGTTAAACTTTTGGTGGATAGTGAAGAGTTGAGAAGGAGATTTGAAGAGGGAGATTTTTAAGGACAAGCGCCAAACCATCCCTCCAGACCAGGCGCAAGTGCAACTTTGGTTTGGGGACGCTTTGGCGATTTTCTATCAATTATTAACTTAAAAATTGATTTTTCAACTTCTCTTTAAATCCCAAAACTCAACTCTCTCTTCAAAATTACCAATCTCCCCCATCCGGTCCCTGCGAGGCCATAGTGCCCTATTTAGTGGCTGTATTATTATAAGCACATATGTGTAACACAGTTATATTTTATATTCCAGCCACATCCCACAAGCGTTACGCTTTTACTTACTTTTTACTAGTAAAATACATTGTTAGAAATTGTCCGAGCTGTTAAGAAATATCAATTGTCTAGGACAAAACGTTCTAAACAAATTTTTACAATCTGAATTATAGCAGCAAAATATCAATGTTCGTTGGGATTATTCATTAGTCACGTTTTTTCCCTCCTCTACCTTCACTGCGAATACTTTATTAATTATTTTCAGTATTTTACCCTAATCTGGTATATTGTCAACCTTTCTGGGATTATGCGCTGGTGCACAAACACGTAATTTGCCGTTTTCTGCATAATATACGTAATTTACAAATTCCTCTCACAATTAGGACTGCGTAATTCAGTTCAAACTAATAACAGAAGTCTTTTAGCTCATTTTTGTCGGTAATCTTTCTAAAAGTTTTAGGTATTTTCAAGAAATTTCCTGTTACTAACTGAATTGATTTGATATACACATTGAGAGCTGCCCAGAACGACCAGGTGTTCTGTGTAACCTGATTTAACCAAGGTTTTAGAATAGTACAGTAATTCCTATTGGCTGAATCCGTTTGGATTGTAACCAAAAAAGAAAGAAAGAAGTTTTAAAAAAGGAAGAAGAAACAGTCACGATAAATAGAGTACATTTGAACATGTAATTTAACTCTAAAACGGGGTTATCGGAGTTAAGTACAAGTGGGATGAATAAAATAGTGTTTACCATTCTTTTTTTCTGTTTTAAATGTTTTTCAAATCTCGCGACATTGATAGCGTTTGTAGATTTATTTTCGTTAGATGGTAAGATAGTACAACCTTTTCGAAATTTTTAAGCGTAAAACAAATTATTTGACTTAAAAAATTATTGTGCAATCCCACATAATTTAACGCATACTCATCTATTATTTTTGTGCAATTTTGTGTTATTGGGAAAAGTTTCCGCACAGTTCTGAAAAGGTTTCTGCATAATCCCAGAAGGACAGTAGTGTGTATCAGTATGGGCACCTATACATACCCCACAACCTTAAATCAAATTTTAGTTCTTTAAGAGAGTCCTTAAAATTATTTCCAAAAATTCTTTAAATGCTCATAGTAGCTGTCATCCTGTTTTCAAAGATCTTGATGTATTAAAATTTCCTGGTGACAAAAATATGGTGAGAAACGGGTTTAAAAAGATCGTTCTTCCATATGGGGCAATTATTTCTCAAATTGAACCAAAGAAATGCCTCTACCCATGCCCTCCATTCTTCTTTGTTCTGTTCAAGATTCCTGCAGAATTAACTGCAGACATAAATAGCTATCCATGGACAGGTACTCCTACCTCAATTACTGTATATACAGTATATGTATAAGTTTATTAAAACAAGTATTCTTTATCTTACTGATAAATTGTATTCATGTACATGCTAGTTTTTGCTGGCAAAAACAAATTGTAAAAAGTTCAACCTTACAATTTGCGTTTTTCTATACAGACTCAAAAATATTACTTTATATTGCTTTGCTGTAAAATGGAGGAAATTTTCAGACTACTAAGTGTATCATATACTTAAGATGTGCTGTACAAATGATTGACTTTCTAAGAGAAAAGCTCTGCATTTTAATTGCAGTTGGAAAAAAGTCCCATTAATGCGGGCAACAATCACGTTTACAATTCCCACTGTGCACATTTCTTTGTTTTTAACTGCATTGTAAATGTCTCTGTACCCTGATAATACAACCACCCCGATAATACGATCACTTTATTTTGGTAAGCGTAACGTAACCATTTTGAGCCGGACTATCACTGGCTTGCGGTTTTCCAACTCAAAGATGTAGCTCCCCCGCGAAGCCAACCTCGTATACCCAGGGTCATTTCACTGACATCAGTGTAATGACCCTGGATACGAGGTTGCCCCGAATCACGCTTCTAACTTGTTTTAAAATGATGCTTTTGAAAGTTTTCAAAATGGCTTCTTGTGGTGAAAAATGCTTATGTTTAATAGAAGTTGCCCACTTTTTCGGATGTTTTGAATCCTTAAAGCCTGCGATTTGAATTTTTTTCTCGAAACATCACAAAAGGAATATTGGTAAAACGTATGTGCAGCGAGCTTACAATTTCGACATGGGAAGTTGGAGGATATATGTGCAACTGCCGAAGTACATGGAGTATATTAAAATTCAAAAACTAGTAAAGTCTGTTTTACTTCTATCAGAAAACTTAGATATTCACAACGTAAAGCAGCTAGCTGTGGATTAAATAATGAAGGTTTTTGAAAATATAAAATCCTTCAATTGTGGAAGCCCGGAACACAGAGAGTTGTTCACTCGCTAAGGTTTGATTACTAAGTGTTTTTACTGATTTTATCATTTTCAAAAATGTCAATAGATTACATCAAGGAAATGAGGCCAAGCAGCGGACCGTTGAAGGTGATTTGAACTCATTAATGCATTATAGTTTTTCAATGATTTTGAAAAGGCACTAATAGTAATAACAGAATGCTTAAAATATATAGTTTAAACTGTTACCTTGCAATTATTTTTATACTTCACAAAACTAATTAAACAACAATCTGTTATAAATGTTCCGTTAATTTAAGTGTTTGTCAATAAAAGTGTTATTGTGGGTATCAACTTCAAATCAGAATTGTTAGAGGAGTAGCTATAATAACATTAAAAAAGAAATTTACTAAATTTTTATTTGGAAATTCCTGACTAAAAATTTGGGCGTTCTCAAATTCATGAGTATCGTTTTTTCATTCATAAAACATTTTTGTGACGGCTTTACAATATTTCATTGCCGTTTGAGAGTACTGTATAGCTTTTGTCTCGAAATTAGATGCATTTACTTATTCATTGCATTTCTCGACAATAAATAAAGGAAGAAATGTCAGCTCCAATATTTATTGAATTATTAATTTTTTGCTTGGCCTATACACCGAATGCAAATATTGCGGATCACTCGGACGGCCTGGAACTAGTAGCGTGGAAGCGAGGCTAGTCAGTCCTCTGATTCTTTGTTTTGACTACGCGCCCTTTTGACTTTGTGTTGTTGTGTAATCATTTCGCGATGCCTTTGTTCTGCTGCATCAACATCTATATCTACATAATTGATTTGCAAAATCCTTTAAGGACATTAAGCAAATTCCTAATTGCTGCGGACCCAGCTGCAATCAGATATGTTATACATCGTCATCAGGAGCCATGAAAAGGTTTCTTTCGTTAACTTTCCTAAAGTGCCTTTGATAAGAAAACAGTGGATACATGCGATCTATGGAGAGGAAGGCGAGGACTTTGTCATAACAGAGCGTACGAAATCGCTACATTTCAGATCAGAAGACCTTAGGAAGTCTATCAACGGACGGATTTATATCAAGGAAGGCGGTGTTTCTTCAAAATTTGACTGGTCAGGACCTTCTCCGAAGATATAAAATGGTGTCTGTCTGAAAGTGTCACTATTATTTTGTAGTTTGGTCAATTGATCTCAGAATTTCAAGGGGAAACTTCAAATATATATTATAATGTATTTATTTGAGAAGGCTTCCTCCATCTTTGGCAAAAAACGAGAAAATGTTGTTTGAGACAAAAAAAGCGAACAAGCCGTTTTTAAAGCAAGAATGATCAAGAATAACAATTCAGTGTATCCAGTGAAGTCGCCCCAAAGTGAAGTCGCCCCACATCTGAAAAGTGAAGTAGTCCCACTTCGGTGGTGAAGTCGCCCCACTATATTTTCTAAGCTAATAACATGTTGAATTAATAGTTTTGTTATGTACTTAACGAAAGTAACAAAATAAATGAGGACGTCTAAGAATCAAGTGACTAGACTACATTTTTCCCGAAAAAAATTTTAATATTCAGCAAGGATTACAAATTTTTTTCAAAAACAAAACAAAAATAGAAAATAGAACAAGAACTCATTGTATCCTGATATATACTGATTAACAAAGTACCTTCAAGCTTGTTTTCCGACTCCGGTACTTCAACTAAACAAACAAACTCTTTTCCGGTCTCCCATACTTCGCATCTTCCGCGCGAGCACCAATTTAAGTTCAACAGTCTTTCTGCTCCGTCGTTCTCTTCATCAGAGCCATTGTTTCCTTTGTCAGTGTTGCCTACACGCTCGGGCTCGAAACGATACGGTTCAGCCATTTAGGTTGAACTCAATGACGTCATGGCAGCATCACCAGGCTGCTAAGTATATTCCAAGATGGCGGCGATCATACGCACGACTTTTGGGCTACTTTGTACAAAAATTTTATAAGGATAGAAAGCTCTATGGAAGTTGGAACTTCCGTGAGTACCCAATATTTATATTATTTTTAACACATAAAGGATAACTTTTAACTTCTTTGCAGACATGTTTCGGCAGCGTCTTCTGCCTTCGTCAGTGCTTTAATGAACTCACGAGATTTGATTGAGAGCTTCTCAAGTTTGCGTAGATCCGCAATATCGATGCGATCATATTTGGCTGCTATGTCATAAACTACGTTTCCAAATGGACGATTGATTAGCAGACTTGTTAATATTTTTATCAAATAAACGACAACTTTTAACTTATTTGCAGACATGTTTCAGCAGCGTCTTCTGCCTTCGTCAGTGCTTTAATGAACTTATGAGATTTGATGGAGAGCTTCTCAATTTCGTGTAGCATCGATATTGCGGATCTACGCAAACTTGAGAAGCTCTCAATCAAATCTCGTAAGTTCATTAAAGCACTGACGAAGGCAGAAGACGCTGCCAAATTATGTCTGCAAAGAAATTAAAAGTTGTCGCTCATGTGTTAAAAATATTAGCAAGTCTGCTAATCAATTGTCCACATCATATTACTTTTCTATTGACAAAAGGGGAAAAAGTGCCATTTTGGAATGACCTCCTTTAATTGCCGAAATTTGAATCGGAATTGAAAATAAAATTGCTGTAATACTTAGTGCTAAGCCTCTATTTTATTTTTTCTACAATTACAAGTTTGCAAACCCAAAAATATGAACTATAAATTTCGATTTGTTCAACATTGCCAAATGGTTTTGAAATCAACATGGCGACATCGGTAATGTTTGCGCAAATTGCGTTGCGTAAATAAAATCAAATTTGTTATGCTTTTATTCTTCGAATAAAAAATATCGAATTGATTACAAACGGTAATTTTTACTCACATTTTTTCTAGGTGTTCAGACTTTGGAAAACTTTTGGTCATTTATTTTTACGTTTAGCCTTCAGGAAAATGGCAGAAACATGTGATCATTTTATGAATCTGAATTTTCACTGAATATTGCATAGCTATTGTGAATTTTTTTGGTGTAGAAAATTACAAACTCGATTGATAAGGATTTTGATAATTTGATTTTAGAGTTTTACTTGTGTGAAAAATCTTCAGTTTCTACTGCGCATGTTTTGGTTTTGAGTTTTGAATCTCGTGTAGAATCGATTCCAATCTGGATCGACAATGTTCTGATGATGGCCAGAATCTATAATTATATTCTTCAACCCTTTTTTCAAGAAAAAAAGATGATAGCTTTAAGTTTCGAATAATTTTAGCATCAAAGCCAGATGCAAACTCAACATGTGCAATGTCTGCAAAGTGCGAATGACACAAAATGCTGCCTTACCTTTTCTCTAATAATGCCTTTGTTTTCAAGCCTTTCAATGAATCTCCATGGCATCTTAACCACAACCGAAGTTCTTCATTTTCTAAACTCGCAGGTTCTCTTCCAGCTAGTGAAAAGCTGGGAATATTGTCCTCTGTTGAAGCACTCGCAGCCATACATGATGATCAAAACAAACAGGGAAAAGCAATGCTGAGGACTGACTAGCCTCGCTTCCACACTACTAATCCTGGGCCGTCCGAGTGGTCCACCATATTTGCATTCGGTGTATGAATGAAATACAAAATTTTTTCTTTCCAGTAATATATTTTATAATGTCTTGCTCTTGGCAAATTAAATTTAAAAACTGATAGGTTTACATTCATTGCCCTTCTTTTTTATAGAACTGGTTGATGCAATATGTCTATTTATTCTCTTACATAATAGCTGATGCACCAGACTTGTGGTAGTGTTTTAAGGAAGGAGTGTTGAATGCTTGTGACGAAGTATGTGGGAAGAGGAAAGGGAGGAGAGATAGAGGAGACACGTGGTGGTGGAACGAGAATGTGAAGGAAGCGATAGCAAGAGAAAAGGATGCACATAAGGAGATGTGTAAAAGTGGAACTGAAGCAAACAAGCCCAGATATAAGAACATGAAGAATTGGGCAAGAATGGTTGTATCGAAAGCAATGAAGGAGTGCTGAGTAAGCATCCAAAAAGGTGTTTAACCTTGTGAAGTCTATGAAAAAAGATGGGAAAGATGCTAAGGGAGGTAAATGCATGAGAGGTAGGGAGGTTAGGCTGCATTTCAGTGAGAAAGATAGAGGGAAATCCTGGCAAGAGTAGATGGAAAGAATTATGAATGAAGAGAATGAGTGGGATCCGAACGTGAAAGCAGAATTGGTCGAAGGGCCAGTTGAGAGGGTTAGTCTGGAAGAAGTGGTGAAGGCAATAGGAGAAGTAAAAGCAGGAAAGGCTGCTGGACCCTCAGAAATAAGTTTTAAAATGACAGCAGCGAGTAGGTAGATTAATACTAATGTGATGGTGGAGCTATGTCAGTTTGTGTTGGATTGAAAAGGAATGCTGAGTGTTAATTTTCTGTGCGAGTCATTTGTAATTGATGTCAAAAGTCATCCTAAATCTCACGATGCATTTAGGGCAGCAACATTATATTTAAGTTAACTTTTTCTCATATAGGGAATTCAATCTAGTTCACATGGCAGTGGGACCATGGAAGTGAATGCTAATGGTAATAAAGTTCTTTTTGGATCTTGTCAGAGTATCAACCAGGTACAAATTGTGCATTATGCTTATTTGAAACTTCTTTAAGTATTGCTACATTATTATACTCTATAATCATTAATTTACTGTACATTTCCTACAATAGAAATCGTTTTTCTGTGTGAGTCATTTGTAATTGAGATTGGCAGTAGACTACGAGCAGTTCCTATTTTTCCTCTTTTATTCTTGGCCTTGCACGTAACGTCACACACTGCCAAAAATTTACTGTCCGCCATGATGGTGTACCAGCAGCTAATTTGCATATGCATAATACAGACAAGTGTCTTAGTTTTAGTTGGCGAATTTAAGTTTGATGATTTAAATGGCGATTCCTCGACAATCGGCGTTCATACAAAAAAAATCTTTGAAGAACCTTCTATCATGTCCGAATACACAGCGACTTGAAAGCATTAAAATGCAAATATTTTGGGAAAATAGCGGCGATTGTAGTTGACCCTGAGTTGTTTCTGTCACTGCCAAGTGTATTAAAATATGTTCAAAATTTTTTTGATTAGCAAAAAGAATAGTTATGTACGGTTATGAACAAATATAATAAATATTTTAAAAACAAACAATTTAATATTAGTAATGTAGCCAAAACATGATATATTGATAAGAAAAGCTAAAACTAGATAAGCATTGTCTTCTTTCATTTCAAGCCACGATAGATCAATGAATATATTATTTAAGGAAAATTGTTTCCAAATAACGCTTATAACT
>JAOBAY020105258.1:0-17180 GCA_025331085.2 Zoanthus sociatus | reverse complement strand
GTATAAAAAATTTATTGCTCATACGACTAAAAAGACATTAACAATGTCGGACTGTAACATTGCTTTGACCAAGAAACGGAAAGAAAACAACCAAAAAGAAATGGAGTAAAACGAACAGATGAAAAATAAAAAAAAAAAGAGAGAAATTGAATAAACTGAATGGAACTTTTCATGTCAGAAAATGCATACAGGTGAAAACGAAACCAGAACAAAGAATTAGTCACTTCGATATGAAATATGTCAGATATAGAGCTTGAATGCATGGGCCCCGTTAAGAGCAAACGTTTTTTCCGCAGTGTAATTTCATTCCCCTATATTTTTTTCTTTTCTAAACATTTGTTACTGAATACACGCTTATTTTCATAAGAAAAACAGCAAATTTTGCCGAGGCTCATTGTTTTTAATTTTTTGGCTGCTTCAGCCTCAATTTGTTCTGAATTTTGTTCTTATTTCTGGGATCGGTTTGAAATGATAAGAGATCAAAACAAAAACACAAGGTATTGAAACAATGCTGATCGTCGTTGTTTGTGGATATCCCTGTACATTTATCCAAGATTACTGAAAACTGCCTGTATTTTGTCCTCCCTCGGAGTCCTCACCCAGAGGCTGCGGCGGA
Organism: Zoanthus sociatus; assembly: GCA_025331085.2. Taxonomy (NCBI): domain Eukaryota; kingdom Metazoa; phylum Cnidaria; class Anthozoa; order Zoantharia; family Zoanthidae; genus Zoanthus; species Zoanthus sociatus. The sequence continues at coordinate 16,564 of JAOBAY020105258.1, read as the reverse complement.
AGTCATTTTTTTTCGGTTGCCCAACGATTTTACAAGATTCAGTAAAGTTTTGACTAGAAACATTTTCACTTTTTTCAGCCCCAGCTAGAGCTTGTTCTTAAATTGTTCCTAATTTTTGGGCCAATCTGAGCCTCATTGTTCAGTAAAGTTGTTCTTTAAAAACAAAAAAAAAACCGCTTAGTTCTGGTTGTTTATGCTGTCGATGTTCAAAATGATATTTCTGAACTTTCAGGCTCTTTTTTGTTCCTTTCCAACTTTTTGATAGCTTGTGCTTTAGTTCCGTCATCAAGTATTTATGAATAGAAAATTTAGTACTCACAAAAAGCCACTTCATTAACACAAAAAAATTATGAAGACAGATTCACATGAATAAAACTAACGGCAGGTGCGAAGCAATTCTTGGAAGTCTTGATCTGTTTTCAAAAGTTCAAAAGTACTATAGTGACGGTCTTTTTTGCATTTAAAAGTAATTTTGCTGAAATTGTTTAAAACATACCATAAAAATATTGTTAAAATGTTTAAACATTTTTAACAAGCGTTTTTAATAATTGTTATGGAGTTTGCAAAACCCTTCATTTTCCAAGATTTTTTTAAAAGCTTTAAAGAGGATTAGAAATTACTAAAAGAAAGGAAAAATGTTTAATTAGTTTTTGTTTAAAATAATTAAAATTTAGACCGAAGATTCTGGTCTCAAAATAATCCTAATTTCACTAAAACACTTTGATATGTTATTGCATCGGCTATTTCAAAGTTAAAAGGTTAAATGACAAAACTCCCGTGAAGACATTTCTTGGTTTCGACAAAAAAGGTCATTATATAGGCCGTGTGAATAAAATGTTCATATGTATTGTTTAAACATCCTCCTACCGAGAAGTTAAACGGAAACTTTAACGGTGTCCTTAATGTGTTGAACTCACTTAAATCATTTCATAAGTTTTGCAACTTCATTTGAATTGTAGATTTAAGTGAAGTTGGCTTTATATTTAACAGTTTGCCAACTCAACACACACACTGGTTTAACGAGCAATGAAGAAAAATATATTGCCTACTAGATAAAGAAGGTAGGGGTAATATAAAATGTTATTTTAAAAAGCAGAGCAAGATATTGCAGTTAACACATCTTTAAGTTTCTGTTATAATGAACCTGATAATAATGTGTGCATTCGCTTTACCGTAAAGCTCAACGTTAAGTATACGTAGCATTGCTAGTGCTAGTAGCTAACTTGAAGCCATGACAATGGACCTCAGTCCTGGCTTCAAGTTAGTTACAAGCACTTTTGTACTATCTATACTTGAAGAAACCGAATGCTTGACTTTCCTTGTAAAACCAGAGTGTGTCTAACAGTTTATTAACAAATTATTGATAGTTTTTAAAACTAAACTCGAGTCTTTAGTTTTTGTGATAAAAACTTCTTTTCAAACCTGATAAGACAATTAATTTTGATGAAAAGACCAAATAAAACCCGGCTTTAATAAAGATGCGCTACATGAAAAAAACCGCTTACGATAATGGAGCCCAAGAAAATCATTGCTTAAAAAGCGTTCCTAACTTAAGAGTTAAGAGATCAAGTTGATTAGAGTAGCAACTTATTAGCGTATGCTTTTAATCCAGTTGAGCTCTGGTCTTAATGCTATTCCAGAGAGTTAACCCGTTTCCGGTACAACAAAACTGTTAATATCATTGCTTCGAGAAAATGGAGTAGGCGTCAGAGATCCCGGTTTATTAACAGCTGAATTCGATGGAATATTATCTAAAATTTAAGCGGCACTTAGGAAATTACTGCTGGTCTTTAAAATAATTGCATAGTTCAACTTCAAATATTGTGATAGTATTATCGTCCAACTTAATCAACGTATTTATGTCGTTCTGTCGGAAATGTTATGAAATTACTTGTGACTCTGTGTACTTTTCATTTTAAATAATTACATTTGGGTTTTACAATCAAGAATTTCAAAATCGTTACATCTCTTTGCTGAAAATTAAAATTGAGTGATTAAATTGTTTTCCTCAGATATTATCCTCACAGCATCTACCGTTGATCTCTTCGAAAGGTACTATCTTTTAATTTTTTTGTTTTTAAATGTTTTTTTTTTCATAAAAGAGTGGGCATGTTTTATAAGCAAGTCAATTAACATTCTATCTCCGTTTAAGTTTTACAGCAAATAAACAAGTTTTGGTACAATTTAATGTCCTCAATTGGGTGCAGGTTTCTCAGTGGTACAGTATCTTTTGTGTTTAATTAGAAATTTTCATCACATCAGTCAAAGATTTTAATTGTAAACTCTCTCAGTTAATTTTTCAATCTTACGTTTGTGTATCCCGCGAGGCAAAGATAAACGTGTACTTCATTCCGGCTTTAAGGCTAATTAAAAAAATGAAAGTTTCTGTTTTGTTTCCTGTTTTTATTTTAGAAAAAAAAATATTAAACTCGTTCTTTTGGTAAACTAGAAGCTGATTTCACAAAACTAATCTTTTAAGAAGCGGAGTGATTTAAAATGCAAACAGATGAAATGTTTCAAAATCTCAAAATCTGAGCATAAATGCAGTGCGTATTAAAAAGATAACTCTGGAAAACTTTCAGAAGCTAAACTGAGATTTTAACAAAACGTTTTTTACTTCTACTGGATTAAAAAAATGCGTTTTTATTTTTTTGAAACAGAATAACTGAAATGGGTATCGAGTCGATAAGTCTGGCACCTTTGTCTAAGAAACGAAGCACTGCATTTTTGCCGGAAAATGGGAATGAATTTCTCTCAGTAAAATAGAAAACGAGCTTGAATACAACTCTCTATGACTGGCGTTTTTGATAACTCCGTGAAGTCGAAAGCGTGTAATAAAACATGACTCTCAAAGACTCATTTTCAGTCACGTATTAAACAAAGATCGTCCAATCACAAAGAAGAATGCGTCACGTGAATGGCAAGTAATAAATTGACCGAAATGAAATATCTTTACTGATTGCTGGTAGGTTTCCTCTCGTTCAGCTCACACCTTTCAGTTTTGAGAAATTGCGCATTTGTTTATTCGCTTAACTTGGACAAGAACTGAATACTGTTGCTTAACACAAAAACAAAGCAGTTGAAGAAAGGCGCCAGGAATTCATTACCACAAGATAACTTCTGCAGTAAGGAAGAGAACTTTGTTCTTTTTAAAATTTTCGCTAATTTTCTTGCCCGCGTATTCTTTCATTTAAAGTTTGTTTACTCGGTCAAGCGCGTCAAGTTTTACAAAGGCTGATTAGAAGACATTAAAAGTACAACATAACTTCAGATAATGGATTCAAGACCTGGTTTCAAAAGAGGTACCTACAGTTTTTATTTATTATCTTTTCTCACTTTTAGATGCAAGTCTTATTTGCTACTCAAATATCCATTTTGCACGTTACTTAAACTTCGAATTTAGAAGTCCGATGGTGCCACCCAATACTTTAAAACGCGCCACATGTGGAAACAGAAATTTAAACAAACAGCTTAGATTAAATGTAAAATTGTTTTCTGTATCAAAACCTCTGAATTCAGAAATCTCCGTTTTTATTCAAAACTACCTTTTTCCCCATCTTCATTTTAAGTTGTGTGGCTCGTTTTAAAAGAAATTCAAACTATGGGCCATTTATAAACAATACTGTTCGTTAATGAGTTGAGAACTTAGAAAGAGAGATCAAAGATCGACATCAAACTGACATGCAAGTACTTGTAACCATGTACGGAACTTCACGAAAAACTATTGCGTTAAAAAACAGCATAAAAAAGATTTAACACCACCGTAATTTTACATTGTCAATCCACTAAAAGGTCTCACATTATACAACTTTTAGTTTACCAAGTCAACTTTTATGAATTAACTGTTAATTCGTGGTTTTGAGGGAGCTCAAAGGTATAGTAATGCAGTCGCATCTCTTTTATACACTGATTATATGTTAACTCGGTCAGTCACCAACCGATTGCTAAGGCATTATTACAGCTAGTGCCGCAACTGAAATGCTGTTTTTTTCAAAACAACTTGGGTGAAAACTCTAGTATAGGACAGGCGGGACTGCATGCATTACACAGTTTACAACATTATAGTTAAGCCTTAGGACCAAGAAGATTGAGAACACAACTGTCTCGTGTTTAGGATTTTGTATTTACCGTTAAATGTGTGCGTTTTTAAAGTTTCCTGTCCCTCGTAACAGACTGAAATTAGACTGAAAGTCCCGCTGTCAATGGAACTCTGTGGCGGAGGACGGCCAGATAAATGTCCGACTGTCGGCTAGGCCGGTGGTTGGCGAAAACCAGGACCTCTTGCTTGACTATGCAGAGATCCATATAAAGCAAAGGCTATACGCACGCTCACAATTCAGCTAAGACGAGCTATGAATATCGTTTGCTACTCTACGAGCACGTCTAGAAAAGAACAGAGCTGTACATTAACAAAGACTTTTAAAATACTATACGTACGTGCAACTGGTTTTAGATATCTGGTTACTACAATATTTAAGAATAGCATGCATGTGCTGGCGATCAGCTCAAATTAAAGAAATATTTTGCAGTTTTTGATATAACTAAAAACCTAAATCTTTTGTACAAACTCAGTGGCCAGGTCGTTTGTGAGGACACTTAACTCTGGTTTCCGCACTAGCTTGCGGCCTAGACGGACGCGAATCCATCGCATGTTAGCTATCAGGAGATGCTGGTATTCGATTTGATTATAACCTTGTATAAAAGCGGCAAAAAGTTACACAACTATTCATATCTTAGCAGACTGGTTCGGATCAGGCACCATGTGCAGCCACGTCGCCAGACTATAACGTAAACTGAGTGTCAATTATAGTTATTTATACATTGAATATTATACTTGTAATAAAATAAAATTGATACACGAAATAGGTTTCGGAAGAACAACAAATTTTTCTACGAATGTATCAGTTTGAATGGAACATGTAGAGATTCATTGGAAGAAAACAACGAAACTGGTTTAATAAAGGAGTTTTACTAAAATCCAAAGACTGAATTGCTAGAAGAAATACTGTTTGAAAAATAATTCATCAATTTAGCTTCTGAATTCATTTTAAAAGAACAAAATCTGTTTATCCTATTATCCTGATTATGTTAAGAGCTTCTCATGTAAAGCCCGTATTCTAGTTAAGGGCGGGAAGAAATTTTTCCGTCCGAAGTGATTACTACATTTGTAGAATGACGGTACATGAAATATTCTATAAGTGCATGTAAGTGTGTGATGGCTGTGAGATTTATGATTTTAATGAGCAAGTGCTGCAGTAAAGCAGTTTGCATCAATTATAGGCTTTAAAGTCAGTCCAGAGGCAGAGCAGATTAATGACGCATGCTTCTTTACTATTATATCACATTATTTAGTTTGGAAATAAGCAAACTTCGCGATAACAACTGGGAATTTTTTCTTCGTTTCAATAAAGTTTAAAAGGAATCATATATACTTTATGAATTTAAACTGGATGTATTGATATATGAGGTTGTGAATGTGAGTCAGTTTACTCAACTATGCGTTGGAGCAAGTTTAACTCTGTTTGAACGCAATGTGCAATTTAACTTAACTGCTAGCGCGCTCGCTATAAAACTAAAAACTTCTCCTTTTTAAAGCAATAAGAATATTGCACACGTTATACCATTAATAGATCTGTTTGCATGCATGATCAACAATGAACGATTCATGGCAACTCTATCTGGTTAGAGAAAAATTGTAAAAACTATCCGATCCATTACAACTTCCCCGCTTTATGTACATTGCTTAATATAAGCTTGACCAAATTAAAACTACCTTTTACAGAACTGACAAGAACACTCAAACAGATTCATTAACCACAACTGAACTGTTTAATATGTTTAAAATATAAGTTTTCTCTTTTTCTGCTCGTACGAGTCATTATAATGTAGAACTAGTTAGTCTTAAATGCAATGCAACGCCCTTCTCCTTTTTATACAAATGGTTTTTATCAATGGTATATTTTGCATTGAGTAGAACTTTTTTAATTGCTATTTATAAATTATATCCAATGTTTACACAATAAAGAATTTGATTTGACTCTGCCACGCATCAGCTAGGGCATGGTTGAATTTAGCAGTGAAATTTTATCTAAAACTGAACTTGACCCGTAATACCTCTGCAAGTAAAACTAATGGAAATCAAAAAAAGTTTTTTATTTCATTTGTCATCAAGAATTTCGCTATAGTTTCTAAGATTACACCGCAGCTAAAAATCACGTGCGCCATGAATAAATGTAAGATTTGATTTGCTGAAACCATGCTGCTCTCTAGTTGTCGAGGTTTAGCTGAAAAATTAGCACCATAAATATCATTACTAAGTCAGTATTCAGTTAAACTTCAAAACAAAAAACCTATAAAATGTTTCGAAATTATCCACCTTTTCTCCGAAAACGTTTTTTTGCCGTCAGAAACAATCTTTTATCAGAAAACTCTGTACCAACAGTACTGAACTGAATAGACCATGCAGTTCGGCTTCATTTAATGACAGCGAAAGTTTTCAGTTTTTGCCCTAGAGGAATTCGTGTGTCAAAACAATATTATTTGACAGAAATCATTTCGACAGATAAGAAAGCACCGAATGTACACGAAATGTGAAAGTTGAAACGGTGCGTTATAAATAGAGGGGGTATATATGTAGACAAAAAGTCTATCTCGACACACTTGGCACTTTCAACTAGGTGTACGATTATCATAACACTCTAACATTTGGGCGCCACATCAGTTATTTACTCAAAATGTTTTCAAGGGAAAAAAAAGATGCAACGAAAACTGACAGCAACAGGACAGGACAGAGTTTCACATATCGGATAATATATATTCAATTGAAGTTCTTTGATGCTACAACTACAAGAACTGGCAATTTGTAAAATGATTGAGGGCGTCATAATCTTCTTTGCCGCGAAAATCTGTTTTTAGCATTTTTATGTAATGGAGTGTTATTTATCGTAACAGCATTTACGTGAATCTAAAGCTATGACACAAAAAGTTGATATAGCCCTTGCTCTGATTGAACTTCAGTTTAAGCACAAGCTAAATAAGAAATGTTTCGCACTAGAAACGCAATATGACAATTAAGTATAAACGAAGGCTTTGAAGAAGTCCAGTTTTTAATGTCGAAGTGCTATTTCATCCTAAATGGATTGATTTCTTGGGAAAGCCGTTTCACCTGCAAGTAAAAGGGAGTATTTTCTTTTGACACCTGCAAAACTTACGCCACTTGAGGCGAGCGACTCTTAGTAACATATTTGTGTAAAGTATATTGTCTTTTTTTTAATTTCAGAAACATTTATCCAGTTTATTTTTGGAGTAAATGAGTTTTAGCTTGCTTGCCGAGATAAAAGAAGTCAAAGGAAGTGTCTAGTGAGATAAGTGCAGAAATAGTTGAACAAATCGTTTTTTTAAGCTCTGCGTTTTGGTTAGTATATCTAGTTTCACATGGTTGCGAACGTATTTTCTTGCCATAGAAATCGTTTGGTGGTTGAAAATAAAGAAATTCGATAGGGCCGAGTGCCAACAAGAATTTATTGAAATTTCATCAGACCATTTTATACAAAACAAAACTTCTCACTGATACCGGCTTATTTTAACAATTTAATTACACAAATTGACATGTATTTAAAAAAGCAACAATTCTCGGATATTCCGTAACGTTGGCTTTTTTCTATAATTAAAACTTTTATGTAAGTCAAGTTTTGTTGGTGCGGAAATACTTTTAAATGTTCCACATATTCAGTAAGATACATCCTTTTATAATCGGAGCCAAATACAAATTAAAAATGCTCTTTATAATATTTGTTTGTATATTTAATGTTTTTGTTTTTAGAGAAAGCTTTCAGTGTCTCAAATATAAAAAGATTTTGTTTCTAAGAATATTTATATATACACAAAAAAAGAATTTTAAGATTTTTGTTCTAAAATTTGTCGATCACAGATTCATTATAACTTTATATACTTTTTTGCCTTCTGAGCAAGGACAGCTGGGGAAGCCGGCTATAGAAATTTCACTATAAGACAGTGAAAGTGAACGTTGAGAACACTGAAAAAGTTAAACAATCCGGAATTTATTTATGGTAATCAGACTGGGGACAGAATTTTAATACACTTTTAACCTACCCAGGGGATATAATCGCTTATTCTATAGTGTAAACACGCAATATAAACTATCGTGATAACACGAACAACATAAGCCTTATATAAAAAGAGACTATTGCCAAAGTTCACCGCGACGTGGTCTGATAAACCATTCCTACTTGTCTCCTGAACTGACAAAAAGGGGCGGAAATTCTCTATCAGAGCATTAAATTCACCCAAGAAACTTGGCAACAGTTTCAAAGGATCACAGTGTATTGGAATATTTTGTTAAATTAAACTGACAGACGAGCTGCCAGCAAAGTCTTATTCGAAGCGCTGAAATATTGGTTCTCAAACTTGAGCAAAAACTGGTAAGTACTTTTCTTATGTCGTGAATTATCGCAATTTTGACCAAACATTTGTGGAAATAGCATCACTGATTAAAATTGTCTATTTCACAATAGCATAAAATAGCACAAACGAAAGTTAAGTTCAGTTCGGTAAATTGACGAGTGTATGATTAGTGGACTAAGAGTTCAGCCGGAAGACTTGCACGTTTTTAACTTAATAGACTTCAGCCAATGCCGAGTTTACAGTTTTCTTTACAACTAGAAACATTCAAAGTGAACGAAGGAAATGAAAATTGAAAAATAAACATCTCTGATGAAGCTACTAAACAAAAATATTTAATTGTTGGCTCACTGACCAAGCATCCAAAACAGTGTTTTTGCTGGATGTTACAGGGGTAGAGAGTATAGATTGCTTTTAATCTTATGACAGCTTTTCCTAAGCTCTTAAATGCTTAAACAAGAAAATACTATTTAATTGTTTGTCTTGCTGAGCTAACTTAAGCAATGCTCGGTATAAAACTAGCCGTTTTCCAGATATATACTTTGAGAAAAAGTGAATGACTTGAATTTTCGACTAACTGCTTAAAGTTGAGGATAGTAAAAACGGAGAAACTTAAATGTGTTCGAAAAACCGAATCGTGCTCAATTAAACAAGTTGAAAAAGAACACTTGTCGTTTTTTGGGTTCATTTCAAACACGTTTTTATGCCAAGTCTATTAATTGTCCACTTTTTGATTCGTGTAACTTGTAATAAACTGAAGTCCTCAATTTCTCATATGCGATAAAAGAATGAGACTAGCCGAAAGTGTATAACTAAAAATGTAGAACAATTTCGGTTACCTGTAATTAGGATATAATAAAAACTGACACTTTAGGGGAATTTTGATTCTCATCCAAATTTAAAATCGTTTAACATGCAAGCATGTATACGAGATCAAAATGCAAAATGATTTAAAATTATAGACATTTTGTCTGCTAATTTTCTTGAATTTCTAATGATAATAACTTAGAATAAGGCAAAAACAAAAAAAAATATATGTTTTTTTTTCATTTCTAAAACTGACACCTTTACAATCCATTTTAACCAACTGGTAACTAAGAAACCAGTTTTCGCTATTTATTATTAGCACTAGAAGTTGGCAATATCTCTGTAAATGTGAATGTCTTCCTGTTTGCAATATAACAACGATTCAACTGAAACTAAATCATCGGTTGCATAATTACAGGTCGTAAATTCCTCCCTTAGCTTTTTGGTAAAACAGTTTAATACACAGTTCAATACGGTCTGTTGTGAAAAGAAGTTTGCGTTTTCTAAACAAACTAAGTGTGTTTGTTTGAAGATGGTTTCGGATAATTACTCTGTCTCGTTAGTGCTTTAAATTCTGTTTCGTTTTACACGTCTAGCGAAGGGATTCTACAGAAAAAGTTTCGGTTGCACGGAAAAATTGAAAACTGTTGGTGCTAAATATATATTTGTCAACGGCACAAAGGTTACTGTTATAGAATTTCTGTAAACTGTTTAACCAAACGTAGGATAATATGCAAATTTCTTCGAGTTTCAATATCTTAAAATGAATAAAAAAACTGTGGATAATTCTATACAATATCAAGATCGACTAGGATCGAAACAATGCTAGGATCACCAGAAATTAAACGTGTGCTATTTTCATTTATTAAATTCGTTAACTATACATAGTTGCATACGGTAGTAGCGCACGTTAGTGGCTGTTGAAATTATCTAATGAAGCTTTTTTAGATCTTTTACGCTCTCTTACTGATTTTTTTACGTATTATTCAGTCAAGAACGACATTAGAGAATATTAAAGTTAGATTCTTTCAACTTAATTCTTAATACAGCTTGGTAACGCTTGGCGGTGCTGATTATCTGAATGTCTGTTTTGTTAGAAAAACTCTCAGAATCCAAGTCTTATTTTTGGACACATGGTTTTTAAAAATTATCTAGATTCACTGAGAAAGACACAGCGAGAGAATCAATCCTTAAATTGGCGTAAAGAGGATCGATGGCTGTACTAAACTACAATGCTCACTGTTAGGAAGAAAAATTGAATATAATTTAATTTAATCGATTGACGACTTTTTGGATTCCATATGAAGCTATATTGCACAGGAAGAACCGTTTAGAAATGTTGCACTGTTTGTCGGTCGTACAAATTTGTCTAAAGGATATCTCTCCTTTTGACTGAGCAATATTCGCTGACAAATGTATTTTATGTTGTCAAATGGCAGTCAAATGAAAGTCTTTAGACTGTTGAACTAAATAAATTGTTTTTGGACACCCTTAGTTTACATTGATTGATAGATATAGCGGCACACCTGCCCGCGTTTGACGCAATGCCTGTCTTCGCCATTCACAGATCCGTTAGATAATAGAAAGATTTAGCTTTGAAGCCCGCTCTCCCACCATCTTGGTTTTTTTATCACACACGTAATACTTTTTTTGGTGTTTAACTGAGGTTATCGGTTTCGTCGAGTTGCCAGTTGTTTTGTGAGGTGCAACATAAAGCGTGTATTGTGCGGGTTGTGAATTTTGTATCGCTCTCAATAATCAGATTAAAAAGGTAAATATTTAGATATAACGCCTGGTCTCGCTTTTCTGAGCATCAAATTTTGAGAGAATGAATCAGTGTTTTTGTATACAGCAATTTTATAGCCGATCTCGCGGCCTCAATTTCAGTCAATAGCGCGATGATTCATGAATTCGTCCCTGTTTCGTTGTGGTTGATTAGGCCTTTAGTGAGTTGTTCTAGTCATTTGTGGCGAGCAAAGTTTAAACAAACGGCTTAGTTGAATCTCTTTATATGGCAAAGCTAGATGAAAATCTTCTTGCGTTCAAAACGAAGTCTCCCGCACTCACTTTGCAAAAGTTCTTGATAAGAAAAATAGCTTTTCATTCTTGATTTGAGATTTTAATATAGAGCGAGTCATTTATAATTACAAAATTAAATATCACTCCCTAGTATCCAAAGAATACAACTATATATTTGCTTCTGGCAATGTTTTAATACTTTGGCGGCTTGTTTGATTTTTCTAAATTTGTTGAAGAATTGAGTAAATTTTCTTAGTCTTAATATTGAGTTACGTAAAACATCGATTTTTAAAGCCAATTTAAAACTTTTCACACGTGCGATCATTAAAAAACCTTTTATGTACTTCGATATCTGTTGTTCATATTTGCATACAAAACTAAAAGGTTGCTAAATGACTTTTTTTGAGTCTAAGACTGTATGTATGTAGTGTTTTTCCCCGCTCATTAAGAGTTGAAGGCCAAAGATTATTTTTTCAACATTGAGATGTTTGGTTGGAATAAACGAATGAATGAATGCGCTTGCGACAAAAGGTAAGCTTCGCTTGTTATCGCATCTTTTAAATTCGATAAAAAGAAAAAACTCAGACAACTTGAATAAGCCTTTACCTTTTTAATCAGCTCATTATCTCATCACGAGAAATGAATGGTGGTAGCTCTTCCATCGGTACGGTGGCTCTAGTTTTCAAAATCATTCACCTGTTCGAAAGTTTCTTTTCTAGCGGCTTTGGAGTTGCAAATCAAGGGCAGGGTTTCATAATTACAAAGTGTGACTGCATATTATGTTGTCACGGAGGATGGAGGTGAAGAACCGACATGTTTATACATAAGCGAATCGAAGTTGTTTAACGAAATTATATTTTACAATTTATAAGTTGTAATTAACGAATAAACTTGGACGAACTTGAACACGGCAGAACAAGAAGTTAAACGTTGATAATATCTCACTCTTTTTAAAAGCTAACTTAGCTTTATGGATTAAATTCACCAAAACGATTCGATAACTTGATTACTACAGTACAGGAGCGAGTCGGGCAGTCAAGTTCCTTAAAGGATCCAATTTATGTACAGTCTGGGCTGCGGAAGCAAACTATTTTATTTAATCATACAAAGATGCAATTCTAAATTTTCCGGTTTGTGGATACAATTCTATAGGTAGTCGAGCACTTTAATTTTGGCTGAGCACTGCCACAAAGGAACACCACCCATCCGATTCTCTGGTGATGTTAATTTTCCACCGCGAATTTTCAGGCAATATGCAGTTCAAGCGAAAGTTGTTATCGCGAAAAAAACTTTTACTAGTAAATTACAAAGCCAGATTCAGTTTGAATCAAATTTTGTAAATAAGCGTTTTTATAAAAAATATTTGGTCTAAGTAGACCTTAATTCCGCAATTGTCCTGTACTTAATACCTGTCTCGGGAAGAACTCGTGACTTTTCGTAGCACAGCGCCCGCATTAAAAGCTACAAAGAATTTCACCTCATTTGCTTCTTCGAAGAAATAGAATTAATTTTGCATGTAAAAACATAAAGACGAAAATATCATCTAAGTTTTCAACGTCCTCATAACTTAAGAAGAAAGATTTATTTATCTTGTTTAGAATTTGTTAGTAAAGGAACTGAAAGAGTGCTATCTCGATGCTGCGAATGTTTTCATTTTAAAAACAAAAGGCGTGTACTTCTGATTAATTTCGTTTTATTAACAATAATAACACAATCACTGTTGGAAACAAAAGCTGAGCCAGCTGCAAAATTTAAATTTTAGCTTTAGGAGTATTATAATAGAAAAAAGCGAATGTAGTCTTTTTTTCTCAAATGAAATATTGGGTTTAAACTTGCCAGAACTACAAGAAGGCAAAACTTTGCCTGCATAACAAAACTTTTTTATTGTGACTGAGCATCATCTTGAAGATGAAGTAAATAATTTGCCTAAAATCGAAAAAGTAAATCTGCATGTGTCTTGTTGTTTCACTTCCTTTCTGGGTTAAACATTCTGACTCCCGTTTCTTAGCTTACAAAATGGCTACTGTCTGTGACTAAACCTGTATTTCAAATTGAAACAAAAGAGTAAAAACTAAGAAAATAATTTCGCTAAACCTTAGTTCTTCCAGTTTTTTGCTGTATTAATTTATTCTTTTCAAATCTATCGTTTGCATTGTTTTAACAAAAAGAATGGCACTTCTCTGACACAGCCATCCATAGTCTTATCAAGTCGCGGAGGACATCACTAATATTCCGCGAAACTGCCATACTGTAGATGCTTTTCAACGGCGGGATATTGTTTAAACACTTTTTAATTCGGTAAAATGAAACCCCAAAAATAGTTTATGGAACTCTTTTCATTCGCTGATATTTTATTTCCGAGTGCTTTGTTCAGAAACACGTAATTTTGAAATTAAATCGCTTATACGCCCCCTGCACGGAGAACTCTGCATGATAAATTGATAAGAAAAAGAGACAAGATTGGAGTTTCGTCAACAATAGATTTTTCTAGTTTATTCCCGAGTGTAAATAGCCTTTAATTAGCATAGAAATAGGCTTCTTCGAAATTTAAAGCCACATCCTGATTTTTAATAAAACTGTATAAAAGGGAAACCTATTAGATTTCCAGTGTTTGATTTACGCTTTAGCGAGAGTAAATTATGGCAGAATCAAATAAAAAGTAAACCAATTTTGAACAAAGTCTTGAACCTGTTAAAGAAAATTGGGTGCGGCATAGTTAGAAGATGTGCTAACGAGTGCCGTATAAATAACGTTATTGAAACTCGAGAAAATTTATCATCTTATTATATTTGACAAGCTTTTTGGTTTGTTAATGGCAAGTGAAGCAACACTGGAATAGAAAATGTTGATTTAAAAAACTTTCCACGCAATTCCAGAAAAGAAATTCAATTTCAAAATAGGTTAATTTTTCTTGTTAAAGTACAAGTAAAATTTGTTGGACATACTCTAACATTTTTTAAAAATCTTAAACAAATTTGAACGACTAACACGTTTAATTCGAAAAGACTTAGCTTGTCAACAAGAAACACAACGATCTAGGTTTTATATCTAACTAACATAAACTACTCTGGAGTTTGTGTAGGCATTAAAACCGTAAACTACTGGAGTCAAAGGATTTCAGAGAGGTCGAAGAGTGCGACTGCTTTCAAATTTATTGGCCCTTACGGCTAAAAGAGACAAAACATCAGCTGTGGAAGGAATTACGACAGTGTATCGAATGACTGAGTTTATCTGTTTCGTCAAACGATACTTGTACAACCAAGCCTATTATAAAACAAAGGCTAAATTTCCAATTTTCGCCCTTCATTTTTAGCCTTAGAATTTCATATCCGCTGTCTTTTGACCAAGTGGTCTCTCTATTTAATAAATATTTAGCAACGGAAACTTCCTAGAACAACAGGTGACTAATTGAAAAAGATAGATTGCTGCTTGCTGGCCGGAAAATAAGGGCTCGGTTTAATTGTCGCTTAGTAAAATTTAGCTTCTTTGAATCTAGATTAACACGGCGTACCCAAGGCACTTATACGCAAAACATTTGAACGGTAATAAAACAGAAGCACATTTTGCTCTTCTTACTTTATAAGGACTTGCACTATATTTTGTTTAGACGTAGAACATTGATTCATAACAACTCATCGTCAAAAGCAATACACAGTTTAGTTTCCATTAATGGTCTTTCAGATTTTGAATACGTAATTTTGTCACTTACGAGTTCGTTTACATGTCAATAGCTGGAGCTAATTTAAAATTTAATCTTCCTTTAGGCTAATAACTTCTCGCAGCTTCAAATAAAATTTGATCGGCGAATTTAAATGAAGTTAAATGACTTGCTTCCCTCCAAGGAGTTTGAAGAAGAAATATTTTTCATTTAGCACAAAACTAGTCCGGATGTTTTTATGTACTTCTGCAAAAAAATTAAGTATAGAAGTTGGGAATATTGTTGTTGAAAATTACGTTAGCTAAGTAAAAGTTGTGTTTATTATTGGCAACACCTCTGAAGCGTTGGCTCCAAATATAAGTCAGTTAACATACACGCATGCGCAGCCTGAGCAAAATAAAATTTGTCTCGTGAAAAAAAGAACAAGGGAAGTTTGAAGGTTTACTCAGTTGTGAAGTTATCGGGGAAAATCTCTTGCATCTTCCGGCTGGCAAGCCAATGAGCTCAATGTTAATTTCTTAACAAGTAGAGGTTTGTTAAATGCTACAATATTGTCAGATGTGAATGATTTGTTTATATTTTCTCTTCAAATGCATGGTTAAATGAAGTAGTGATGTGCAGACTTCAGTTGTCCGCCGATCGCCGCTCCTTGCAGCAAACATTATCTGATATGTCGTTTTTCATTATAGCATAAGCGAGGTGCAAACGAAGCGTGAGAGCCAAAAGCTTGGAGTTCATTTACTTGATATAAAAGGATCGTTTGAAGCACTAACAACAACGGCTAATTGTGGAAAAAAATTTTGCCGCATTAATGGAATACTAGCAGGAATAGAAATTGGTCCTTGGCAATTAGTAATTTCTTCGTGGAGTTTTTAATCGTTTCCGCACGTTTACTCTGTTCATTTTCCCCCTAAAGAGGTTTTGGTTGAATGATTATTTTTGTACAGCTTTAAGCGAACGAGTTTTTAACAGAAGTGTGAAATAGTTTTCTTAAGTAAGTCAAGGTTTCAAAAATGGCAATTAACTGTGCAAATGCTGTGGTACCAGACTATTCTCTAAAACAATTTTAATTGGTGAAAATTGTGTTTCTTTGATATTAATCCAGTGTCAAAATCTTGTTGTATATTATAAGAGCTTCCGTGGAGTTGTTGCATGGACAAACTATCTGGTGGCAGTAACTTTATTCCCAATCCGCTCCGTTCTCCTGCATTAATGGTACTGGCATCAACAGCTGAAGCTGCTCGCACATCAACTTCTCCAGGTCCTATGAGTGAATATCATTCTATATACTCTTCTTCCAGTGGGCGATATCTGGATTCAGAGGCAGTTCACAGGATGGCATTTAGTTCTTCCCCCTATCAACATCGACCACAATTTGCACTGTACCATGGGCAGGCAAGTGAACATTATTCTGATAGAGTCACTCAAGAATACAGTTCCCATTTCATGCAACTTCATCCACATTTAGCTGGGAGTCTGTTGCATGCCAAAACCAGTGGGCCAACCGCATCTTTTCATGGTACTGGAGCTTTTTGCAGAATTGGACCAGTACATGATCATTCATTTCCTTTCCACCCCCTGCAACATCAGAGGAGCTTATTAGAGAGAGAGCAAAGAGAACAGCATTTAGAATAAACTCATTACCCAAACAGTGACAGT
>JAOBAY020105160.1:0-17196 GCA_025331085.2 Zoanthus sociatus | reverse complement strand
CTTAACTTTTAAAATTTCAATTTTAAAAATGTTATGTTATTGAAACATTTATTGTCCAAAGATTTTTGATTGACAGTTCATTTAATATACATTTCAATCAGGACGTTACCAAAACCAGGAATGAGGAATGAGAAATGGAGGAATGAGGAGTGGGGAATGAAGGAATCAACGGGAATAATTTTTGTGCATGATGCTTTGAGAGGTTCGCTATGGCGGCTGGCTGTCAAGAAAATTTCGTCTCACGGCTCAACAAGAAATGGTTTTTAGAACAAATCAATAATTTATATTGAATTTACGATATCCAGCCGAGCGTTGTTTGGTGACATTTTGTGTTAAAATTTGATTTAAAAAAATCAAGTTTTTTGCAGGCGAAGGTGATTCAGTGATGATTGGACTCGAAACTACAAGATCAAGAGGGAAGAAAGATGATTGCTCTAGAATTAGAGGCCGCAAACCTTGCGCATGCAACCATAAACAAGCAATTTTTTTAGTTTATGAAGAATATCCATAAAGGTGCAACTTGAAGAAAACGTGCGGTAAATGAGATGTGTTAAAATCGAGTGCGAGAAAGTATTCGATGTGTGAACTACCTCTAAAATAGCGAGGACGATGTTTAACCCTTTCTGGACTTCTTGTTCGAAAAATGAAGTGGTTTGGTTCAGTAATGGTCTAAGCTTTACTATTTGCAGTAAAAGTAGTACATGGACTCGAAAACAGAACTCGGAATCATTTTAGCAAAGCAGCTAATTAAAATACCTTTTCGTTTTTATTCGAACTGGAATAATCCACTCACGGATTATCTGTAGCTTAACCACATGCCGAGATCTAAAATCATGGCCATGGGAAACACTTTATCGAGCTGTAAATATTCGAAATCACAAGAGTATCTTAGAAGTGTGTGACGAAAGTGATTTCCCTAGAACATCTGTGAAGTATCATCGAGCATGTAGATCTTGACTTCACTCATGAACGCGATCTTCAAGCTAGAATTACCGATGAGGACATAAGTGATGTTATACCTTAAAGAAGAAACTTGAGAAATGTAAACTAAGTTAAGTTCAGCCGTTCTGCCCAATTCGGCAACGCATTTTTTGTAATACGTCACAGGCATAACTATAGAATACCCACCCCGCAACTGTCGGTAATGATAGGATAATTTATTATGTGCATTCATCGTTCTTTAAACACAAATGCGCAGAATTATATTAACAACATGTACAGTGGCGGGTATTCTTAAGTTATTCTTAAGTCACAATATAAGGCTATAGCTCAAAAATTTAGAGCCGATGAAAAAGTCAGGCAATATACTCAAATATACGCTTAAGATTTGATATCAAGTGAGGCCAAGTATCATGCCTCGTGCTATAAGTCATGCATTTGTTCTTTAAACAGGCAATTTATAATTAGATGAAAGTGAAGACTGCACTTTTAATGAATTACAACCGGTGTATGATGCAATATGTAGTTTTTGGTAAGAATTATTGAATTTAAGGAGCTACGAAAATTGATGTTTGATGAAGTCCAAAGATCGGGTATTAACATTCCTGACTCACATAATAACAACCTTATACGAAAAGTTTCAATTATGTTTGAAGAGCTTCAATTCGTTTCTTACCACCATAACAAAGTTTTGGTGTATCCTTCTACTTTAGACATGCAAGCAAACTGTAGTGAATGACAATTACAAGCTAAAAAGCGAGTTAAAATCTTTTTGTTCAAATAATACCGGTAGCAAAGAAAAAGTTTTCGAAGTAGCAAAGCTTTTGAATGAAAAAAAAAAACACAAGGTGAAAATGGCATGGCCACCCACAGAGCAAGATTTGAAAGCTGAAAAGGTTACTTCATATATCCCTGATCTTTTAGGTGTGTTCTACACATCTCGTTCTTTCGTACTAACGCCAAGAAACTCGGGCTCTGGAGATTGCTGATATGCAGCCTATCTACAAGGTTGTGCGCATACATGTAGAATAGGTTCTGGCCAAACAGTGAAGTTGACAGAGTTACGGTGGTTCGTGTTTTCTACAGTTTATCTACAATTGTTCAAACAATTTATTGCCCACCAGCT
The DNA here is from genome assembly GCA_025331085.2 of Zoanthus sociatus. NCBI lineage: Eukaryota > Metazoa > Cnidaria > Anthozoa > Zoantharia > Zoanthidae > Zoanthus > Zoanthus sociatus. The sequence goes on along the minus strand of JAOBAY020105160.1, from coordinate 15,131 downwards.
TTGCCATCGACCCAACAAAATTCTGATCAAAGCTATTTCCAAAGAAGTTGTCAAAACTATTCGATCAACTGCATGAGGTTTAACAGTGTTTAGCTAACAAAATCACGTGGCAATTTAGTAATGAAAAAATCCCCTTATGGGGGGTGGGGGAGGGGGCTTTCGGAGCGATTGATTCCAAGCATCGTTTAACTTATTATTGCCGAAAAACACTAGAAAAAGCCACAACTGATTACGATGAGATGAACAATATCCATCTTGATTGAAGTGGAATGTGTGATCAACGTAAGACCGCTTTCATACGTTGATGCCACCTAGGACTCACCGTTCCGAGTCTTAACCAAGTTATACTCTTGACATCACATTTGATTTATGGAAGAATTATTACGCTGATACTCAGTGCGCCCCATCATTGAAACGCCTCAAGCAGCAATTTACCAAAAAATGGAGGAGCGAGTTCATGTTGAACTTACGAGAAAACTCTAATCTTTATAGGCAAGCAAATCAAAATAACACTTGATCTGTCAAAGTTGGAAACGTTGTTATTTTAAAGTTCCGTTTCGAAACCGAGTGCTTTCTGGAAAGTAGTTATACTAACAGCCGAACGGAAGTGGTTTACTTCCGCAAATTAACCAAAGGACAGAAACTTGTGATTAATAAACCTGTGATTAATAAAACTGTGATTAATAAAACTGTGATTAATAAAACTTGGGGTCTCAAGTTAAGCGCTTAACCAGAGACCCCAAGTTTTATCAATCACAGTTTTATTAATCACAAGTTTCTGTCCTTTGGTTAATTTGCGGAAGTTAACCACTTCCGTTTAGCTGTTAGTACGTTTTGGCACTCTTGCTAATGGCTATCTTTAAAATATGGAACGAGGAACGGAGGAACGGGGAACGGAAAAAGGGGGAACGCAAAAAGGGGGAATCTTTAAAAGGAGGAACGCGAAAAGGGGGAATCTTTAAAAGGGGGAATCTTTAAAAGGGGAATCTTTAAAAGGGGTCTGCGAGCTGTCTGTTTCTTTTCCTCATAATCAGTCGAATTTAAAAGTACGAGGTGCAAAGCTGCAAGCAAAAACCGTTTAGAAGCTGCTGACTGGTTGTATTGTGGGCAGGGAGGAGAGAAAAGAAAGAGACTGCAGTGGTTTCAGTCAAATTGAAATTCCTAAGCACGCTGATGACTAGAAATTCCTATTGGTTAGTTTTAATAAGTGATAACATCATCTGTCATTCACTCGACTGTAGTCTGCCAAATTAAAACAAAATTGACACGAGCGAGGATTATATTTTGAAATTTTAATAACAACACTGTTTGGGAAAAAGAATTGTCTGGTATTCAGGTGAAATCTAAACAGAAGCAAAGCAGTTTTGGTCCTTCTGAAGGGAAGGGAAATGATGTGTTTGCAGTACTTCGGACTCATTTTTGGAAAAACCAGTGAGATCTGCAAAAACACAAGTTGTGTATGGTTCATACTGTAGCTTGATTTCTGAAACGTGCCAAAACTGAAGTCGCTACAGCTGAAACATTGGCTTTTCATGGGTACTATTATGTCTCTTCTTTGCCACAGAAACTTGATCCACCAACTGCACCAGAAAAATAAGCTGACCAAACAGGAAATTTCTTTTCTTTCTGTCACAACTGTGTTGGAATGTACATAAGTGATAAACTTAAATATTCAGTTATTGAAAAAACATCCAACGAAGCGTTTCAAGCGATGTGGATTGAGATTCATTTTGAAAATAAGAAAAATATAATATGTGGCATTGTTTACAGGCAACACAACTCCCCAAATACTTTTCTAACTTATTTTGATGAGTCTTTGGAAAAGTATTCTGACGGGAAACCTGTGTATGTTCTCGGAGATTTCAATCTGGACCTCCTCAAATCTGAATCATGCAACTACAGTCATAATTTTTTGCTTTCTCTGCAAAGCTGTCACTTTATACCAACTATAGATAAGCCCACTCGTGTACATAGAAATTCCGCTACTTTAATCGATACAAATAGTCCTGAGCAATATATAGTAAGTGGCAACATTATATCCGATGAAAGTGATCATTTCACACAATTTTGTATAATAGCACCCCCATCTCCTAAGTCACTTAAATTCAAGAAAAAAATTAGATCTTTCTTGAACTTTTCAGAAGAACGTTTTCTAAAAGACTTGTCCGATCTCGATTTCTCCATGAAAGGTGATGTCGACCAGATTTTTACCTGCTTCTATAAAAAAGTAAACAAAATTATAAATAAAAATGCACCTCTCAGAACGCCCTCTAAACGCATGACAAAAAATGTTTAAATTCTTGGATTACTAAAGGTATAAAAAGATCGATTAAAATCAAGAATAATCTACTTGTTGCAGGAGACAGAAAGACATATAAATTATATAGAAATAAGATTGCAAGCTTAATCCGACTCAGTAAAAAGCTGTATTTTCATACTTTCTTTAGCGACAATATTAAGAATATTAAAAGAACATGGCAAGGTATTAATTCATTAATAAGCAATACCAAAAAGTCTAACAAAACAATCACTGGCCTAAAAGATCAAAATACTAACACAGTTACAAGAGAAAATAGCAACTTAGCCAACATAATGAATAAACATTTTGTCTCAATAGGACAAAAACTCGCTTCACAAGTCCCAGACGCTACAACACATTTTTCCAGTTACTTAAGAAATGTTGATCAAAGAAACTCATTTTTCTTCACTCCGATCACGGAAGAGGAAGTAGAACGGGAAATAATTATGACTCCGCTTAATAAATCATACGGACTCTATTCATTTCCTGTTACTTTTCTTAAATGTGCTAAACATCTCCTGAAGAAACCGCTAGCCGAAATTTTCAATTTATCTGTAATACAAGGGAAATATCCGTCTAAATTAAAGATATCCAAAATTGTCCCTATTTTTAAAGCTGGTGATGAGACAGATCCAGATAACTACAGACCAATTTCTCTTTTATCAAACCTGAACCGAATTTTTGAAAAGCTGATGTATAACCGCCTAATTCAATTTATTAACAAACATAAGCTTTTAGATAATGCTCAATATGGCTTTAGATCTGGTTGTTCAACAAACCATGCAATTCTCGACATAATTAGCACAATACAACATAATATGGACCATAAGCTTTTTTCATGTGCTGTGTTTATTGACCTTAACAAGGCATTTGATACTGTTAACCATCCAATATTACTTAAAAAACTCGATTTCTATGGAATTAGAGGAATAATCAATAACTGGTTTAGATCGTATCTCTTAAATAGAACACAGACCACAGAGATTAATGGCTTTAATAGTACAAAAGACGTTAATCTATTTGGTGTTCCCCAAGGATCTGTCCTTGGGCCGCTGTTGTTCTTACTATATATTAATAATATAACGAAAGCATCCACAAAATTACATTTTTTTTCTTTTCGCTGATGACACTAATTTGCTTTATAGTAATAAAAATTTAAAAATACTCGAATCAACAGTCAATACCGAGCTTGCCCAAATTTGTGAATGGCTAACTGCAAATAAATTATCCTTAAATATAAAGAAGTCAAACTTTGTTATATTTCGACCCTACCAGAAAAAGATCACTTATCCACTCAACATCAGATTATTCGACAATGAAACAGGACAGTATTTGAGTTTAGAAAACAAAGACAATGTAAAATATCTAGGTCTACTAATTGACAGTCGCCTTTCTTGGAGAAATCAAATAGATGATATTAGTTCTAAAATAAGTAAACTGTCGGACTTTTTGCAAAACTAAGACATTCCGTTCCCCAATACACCATGATTACACTTTACTGGTCACTAATACAACCTTACCTAAACTATGGTATTCTCGCATGGGGCCAGGCCTCAAAATCACTACTTAACAAGATCTTACTTTTGCAAAAGCGAGTGCTCAGATTTATATTTTTAGCAAATCAAAGAGAAAGTGCAATTCCTCTTTTTATTAAATCTAATGTTCCCCCGCTAAATATAATATATTGCCAATCAGAAGCCAGTGTTGTTCATGATGTTGTCAACACTTCAACACTCACCTGAAGTTTCAGAGTAACGAGGACTACAGCTTATATGTCTGTTGCGATTGTTGCCACTACTAATTTCCTCTCTACGACGGGACTGAAGCTCTCGAACTGCGATGTGCCACTGGTCAACACTCTCACTGATGCTCACATGCAGTGGAGAGTGCCGAATTCGTTCGATTCTGCCAACAAGAGCTTCCACCTGAGATTAAGTGATAACGGAAAACTTAAATCAGTAACCACTACTGCAGAAATCTAAAATGACTTTCGAAGAAAAAAATCAGAATTGGAACTGAGACTCTTTTAACTACCAAAAAACTAATGAGAATAGATAAGTTTTTAAAGGTTCACATGGATGATCTTTTGATAACCAATCGGTTTTGACAATGCTTTAGATAAAGCATTATTGAAAAGAAAATTAATTTCCCCATTCAAATTTGAATAACACTTGTGTTTACAGAGACTACAAGACAAAAACTAAGAGGTTGTAGAATTTTTTTCTCGACTTGTAAAAAACTGTTTTGAAATATATGCCGAACACCAGCATAAAAACGTCCTGTACTAAATGTTATTCCAAATAATAAGACCACCCTAAACTAATCGCATCACTGATGAAATAAACATCTAGGTGGACAAACGGAACAAATCTTGTCTTTACAATGCTAATTACCTTCGCTTGCTCCCTGAACTGATCCACAATTAACTTGTCAATCCTGGAGGGGTTAGGTGGCAGTCGCTGATTCATGCTATTACCAGGGTTTGATAGTCTCCGTCCATTCCACAGATAAGATATCTCTGCTTCTGCCTTTTAAGAAATAGTTCAAACTAGTGTGGTGTGTGCCAATACCGTATAAATTTGTGTCAATAGGCAGCTTTACTAACGGGCCATGTGATTCATTGACTGGCAAGCAGGATCAGTGAGTATAACCAGATAAGTATTTACCGTACCTATCATCATTATTTATTCATATATATCAATGAAAGTCTTAGTGATTTTGGCAACCAAAAAACATTTAGACGGCAACATTTTCTGAATCATTTAAAACAAAGTTACTCGTTATGAGCAAGATTTTGACTTTAGTTTATGCTTGAACTTATCGTTAAATCGTTTCCCTCACCATTTTTACTACGGAAACATGTTTTCTCTCAAAAACAGCTGCCCAAACCATTTCAAAAAACGTTTTGGAAGGTAAAAATGATTTTCAAACTGCTTGCGTTGGTCAGATTGACAGATTCCTTGCCCGCTAGGAGTGAACAACCTTCAGAGATCCCTATCGCACGAACAAGGTTTTCTCGGCTGTTATATATAACAATGTGAGTTGTTTGAACTATTAATAAACATTTTGAGTTAGTTCTTGTTTCCAAACCTTTGCTGCTAAATTCGGTTCAAGTGTATTACCAAAATGATTAATTTTTGACATGTCAAGTATTTACTTTATTTTAATACTTAAATCTTTGTTTATATTTTAACTTTTAAACTGTAATCACATGAGATACTGAAATCAATTGCACACCCTAAACTTAGAAAATAACAGTAAATAATAGTGAAGCCAACAGTTAAAGCGGCATAAATTGGCTTTGGCTGCAAAAATAAGGACGGAGGAGTAATGAGATTGTATGCAGACTGTGTTTTGATCATTGGCTTTATCCAAACTGTTCATGCGACTATTATATTACTAGAACATAACAACCTTGACAGTACCATTTGACTTTCATTGATATATATCAATACTTAATGAATGAAGATGGTTGAATACTGACCTGGTTTTACGGAAGTGTTTGCTTCCTCTGCCATCTTGGCTGACAACTCTCTTGTCTCTGCTTGCAAGTAATGGATCAAGTGATCCGAAAGTTGCCAATTAAAAGTTTATCCAAATGATGTAAATTTGTATTTTAAATAGACATACTAATTAGTATTGCGAGATTAGTATTGCATCTCAATTAGAAACGCAAACAAAATAATTAGGTGAAAAAAAGGCGGTCTCAACACAAACAAATAACAAGTCCTTTTTGGGAAGTGATTATTATTAAAGCAAGAGGCTCCTTTGTAGCCTAAACACGCACAATGAAATCAGATTGAACACAAATGACTTTTCTCTATACTATATTAGATTCATTGCTGTCAAAGCTGGGAGCTTAATGAAAAGTAGATGCAAAGTTATAAAAAGAAAACTTTTATAACGGCTAAAAAAACAATATTTATACAGGATATGGATCAAGTTTAGTAAAGCTAGTTTAAATGGAGTCCTGTTACAACAAAAAAATAATAACACTAACAATATCAATAGTACAACAACATGCATATAAAATTTAGTAGTAGAAAGCTATTTACATCAATTGACCCACCCAAGCTATCCTTTACATTACTTAAAATGGTGTTTAGCTCCAATTTTGAATTTTTCAACGTTATCAAGATGCCTTATACAGCAGAACCTCGATTTAATGAACTCCTCGATATAACGAATGATATCCTATGTCCCAGCCAAAGTTATGGTAAAATGTATGGAATATGACCTCGATATAACGAACCTCGATATAACGAATTCCTCGATATAGCGAACATAATCCGGAAGCCCAAACGTAAAATCTACCTCGATATAACGAATTACAATGTCAACACGCGACAGAAGATAATTGCTGAACAGATCAACAGTCAACAAATCCTTTAATCCTTATGGTAAAGAGGCAACAACCTTTGAGACACTGAAAGTCACCATGCTTAATAAATGAATTGCATCTCCAAACGCGGCATTTCGGGGTCACGAAAATTGCATTGAATTGTGTGACAGAAGTCACCTGTGTTACAAATGAATCATTAACAATTTGTCACACAAACAATACGTTATAAATCCAGAATTTTAAATATCTTCCCTTTCGAGCCACTCATGAAGCGCCTTAAAAATGGCAAAATTTAAAGGAAAATATCGCCAAAAGTACATCACTTGAGATCCCAAAACTACACTCCACTTAAAGAGCAATGTCTCACCTGTAAAATTAAGCAATAAAATTTTGGGGCAGTTAAGACTGTAAAATGTTAGAAGAAGAAGTCTAAGGTGTGCTTTTGTCAACAAACCCCGCCGTCCTGATTAGCATAATAACTTGAAAATAACGATACACGAAGAAAATAATGATATATTCCACGTACCTCGCGACATGTCAACAACTGGATGTTCCACGATACCTCATGTTATATTATCAGTAGGTTTCAGCTGCATTTTCGATGATTAGTGTACGAAATCAATCTGACACATCCATACGGATAACATCTAGCAATATCTACTTCAGTACTTGTCTTTCGCCTCATAACCGCCGTTTACAAGAAGTTTAACAATTTGCTGAGATCCTAACTGACCGAAAGGTCTGTCAGCAGCCTTAAAATCCTCCTCTTAAATCAAGGATTCTCATCAAGAACTCATTTAACTTCAGTTCTGTTTCGATCTGTTGAGCAACCGCCATTATTCCACAGATTGCGTTACATAGAACAAGTGCACATTCCAACGGATCGAGGTAGGGTGGGTTGGAAAAGAAAATGTAACCGGCTTTAAAGCCATTTTATGCATTTCAGTGGCTAAACTAATAATCGGCTTGCACTGAATGATTTGAATATGAGCTACTGCTTGGAAATTTGAGTCATTTTTTGTGGTGGATGGGGGGAAGGGAGGGGAGGGACTGGTTGGACGTGCATTGCATTAAAAAAAACGGTAGCCAGTATGAGGTCAAGAAACTATGATCTGTATATTATCTATTATTCAGGTTACCGTAGGGACCTTATTTCTCGTTGGATTACTGTAATTCAATGCGGCTTTTTGCATAACGCAAATCTTGGATGTTTGAGCTGTCGATTGATATTAAGTTTGCTAATGTACCATTTGTACTTTTTAAGTTTTAGGCTTTTGAATGTTGACATCAAAAGGCAGTTATTTTTGAGAGTTTTAAGGTAGGTTTTTGGCCATCTATGGCTGCTTTTCGAGTTACTTCCGAAAACTTGTTATTTTTCACTAGATTATAGCGTAATTCAATGCGGTTTTTTGCATAGCGCTAATCCAGAATGTTTTTAAAACCTTTCGTCTGATAATAAGTTTGCTAATGTACCGCTTGTACGTTTGACGTTTTAAGCCTTTTAATGTTGTTTTCAAAACTCAGCCCATTTTGAGAAATTTGGTAAGGTTGTTTTTCGGGTTACTTTGGCAAATTTCTTAGTTGTCGTTGGTTTAGCGTAATTCAATGCGGTTTTTTGCATTGTCCAAATCTAGGGTGCTTAGGTTTTCCACTGATACCAAGTTTGCTAATGTACCACTTGTATTTTTGAGGTTTTAAGTTTTTGAATGTTGATTTCAAAAATCAGCGATTTTTGCTCATTTTGCTAAGGTGTTTGGCCACCTATAGCTGTTTTTCAGTTTATATTAGAGAATTTGTTATATCTCGCTGGATAAGCGTAATTCAATGAGGATTTTTGCATAGCGCAAATGTAGAATGCTTTAGCTTTCAATTGATACTAAATTTGCTAATGTACTATTTGTAGTTTTGAAATTTTAAGCTGTTGAATGTTGACTTCAAAAATATTAGCCAGTTTTGAAGAATTTTGGTAAGGTACCTTGGGTGTCTACCTACCTTAGGTGTTTGGCCACCTATGGCTGTTTTTCGAGTTACTTTGGAAAATTTGTTATTTGTCGCTGGATTAGCGTAATTCAATGCGGTTTTTTGCATAGCGCGAATCTAGGATATTTAAGCTCTCGATTGATACCAAGTTTGCTAATGTACCACTTGTACTTTTGAAGTTTTAAGCCTTTGAATGTTGACTTCGAAAATCAGTTATTTTTGAGAATTTGGGTGTGGTCCCTACTTAAGGTGTTTGGTCACCTATGACTGTTTTTTGAGTTACTTTGGAAAAGTTGTTATTTTTCGCTGGATCAGCGTATTTTAATGCGGTGTTTTGCATAGCGCAAATCTAAGATATTTTTAAACATCTAAAAATTTTGAAAGTGCTGTCCCTACGGTCAATTCATTGGAGGAAAAGTCAGATGACAGAAACTCGGTAAATGAGTTAGCCCAATCATCGGGAGAGAGAAGTGTATTTTGGAGTTTTTGGTTTGATTCAAGATCCCAAATAAACTGGTTAGGAGTAGTGGATACAATGTGTTAGTAATATTGTCTGACATCAGTTTCGTAACTGAAAACCATGCGGTTAATTTAGTGTGATCAGATAGATACGTTGGCTGTTTCATTACGAAGTATGATGTGATACCAAATATGTTCGGGGACACAATAATATAATCAACAACACTTACACCATTGAAACCATGGAATGTTGGTTTTCCTAGCGAATCACCGCGTTCTGTCCATTCAATATTTGTAAATTTTGAGACTTAAAAATTTAAAGTACACTTTTTTATAAGAACGTCAAATTTTATGACTGAGGCTGAACGTTCTTAAATATTTTCGGGATATCAGCCTCAAATATTCTTAAACATGTTCTTAAAATATCTTTACTGATTTTTGACAATGTCAAAAATGCTTGTGTTTACAGTTATTAGTACATGTACTTGGTACTATTTTGATAAAACTGTACCTACGTTCTTGACAGTTCGTCTCAAGAGATACCAGCAAGAACTGTGATTTGGTAAATGAAAAACATGTGATGTATATGCGAACTTTAGTCAAGAAACATAAATGTTCTTCATCTTTTCTCAGCCTCAGCATGTTTTTAACATGTTCTTAAATCTTTGGCGATTTTCAGCCTCATGTTCTTATAAAAATGGTTCTTATAAAAAAAAGAAAATGTAGCATTTTTCCATGTTTGTTAATGTTATTGTCAAAACTTAGTCTCGGAGAAGTTTCACTAATCTCGGAATTGAGATTATTATAGATATAAAGATGTTACCTTTGTCAGAAACAATATCAGAATATTTTCTGTTCTTGCATAAAATCGTCGCAAAGTAAAATTTCTGCTCATTTTGAAAAATCTAAAATATCTAATTCCAACGTTTCGAGTCTGTCCTCAAAAAAATATCGTGATGTTTCGGGAGGAATCTTCTCAGACAGAGAAGATGCTTGTGACTCCTCAAATCAGTGTAGCAGTGAACAACATCAAGTTCGTGACTCTGATAATTTTCAAGATTGGACAAAAAGTTACGAGACGGAAAGGAACACAAAGAAATACCAGGAATAACAATGATATTAAAAACAACCGAAATGTCAAGGAAAAAACTAAACTCACAACGGACGAGAAAGTAAAAGCCGGTCGAGCCACAGTAATTGGTGATTCGATAATTAAATTTATCCGTGGTGATAAATTATCAAGAAAACACAATGTGAAGTGCATTTCATTCCCAGGAGCTACAATCGAAGATATGAATGATTTCATAAAACCAATCCTAAAAAGAAATCCTAAGAAAGTAATTGTACATGTGGGTACTAATAACATCAAGAAGGATAAACCAAAACAAATCAAGCAAAAGCTGGTCAAACTAGTGGATGAAATGAAGCAGGAACACCCTGGCTTAGAAATCGGGATTTCGTCTATTCTACATCGAAATGATGACCCCTCTCTCAATCTGAAAGTAGATCAGGTAAATTTCCATATCGAACAATATTGTCATGATAAGAACTTTGACTTTGTTAATAATAATAATATCATTTCGGAGAAATGCCTCAATAGAAGTGGCTTGTATTTGAACAGACAAGGTAGTTCTCTGTTAGCTTCCAATTTTAGAAAATTTTTAAATTGAGATGTCAACGATGCAATCAATAGCTCAGTCTTAAATGAAAGAGAAAATGATATACCTTTCGATATTCAATTGTCTAGGACAAGAGGTTTCAAGATGGGATCGCTAAACATTAATGGCCTCTTGTCACACATAGATCATCTCCGTATATTTATGAACAGTCAGCCTTTTGATATTCTAGCTATCAACGAAACCAAACTTAATAGCATTGTTACTGACGAACAAATTAGACTGACTGGATATAATGTAATAAGGAATGATCGCGATGAATTCGGAGGGGGTGTCTGTATTTTTGTTCGCAGCTCCATAAACTACAAAATAATCAAAGATTTTGCTGATGAAAATTTAGAATTGATTGCTCTTGAAATCAAAAAACCAAATTCGCGACCATTCTTAGTCGCAACATGGTACAGACCACCAAAATCACCTGTTTGTATTTTTGATAGCTTTGAACAATTTATTCAAAAAATAGACAAAACATATGAGGACATTTACATTCTTGGTGACATGAATTGTGATTTCATGCGTGATCCCTCAGAGAGTCACACTAAATGCCTCATTGACGTTCTTGACATCTATCAATTTTCTCAAACAATAACAAAACCCACGAGAGTTACTGAAACGTCCAAAACACTCATTGATTTATTCATAACAAATAATACTAAAAGCGTGTCCCAGTCCGGTGTTTATCCATTATCTATCAGCGATCATTACCTGATTTATGGCGTTAGAAAGATCGGTATTCCAAGAAAACAACCCAGATTCATCCAAACAAGATCTCTAAAACACTTTGACAAGCTTGAGTTTGTTAAAGACCTTAAAACTACAAACTGGTCGGAAGTAGATAAGGTCAGTGATGTGAATCTGGCTTGGTATTCTTGGAAGATTACATTTCTTTCAGTTCTTGATAAACATGCACCCTGCCGTACGTTTAGAACGAGAAACAAGCCTTCACCTTGGATTACCGCAAATCTAAAGCGACAGATGCATGCCAGAGATAAAGCAAAGAAAATAGCGTCTAGATCTGGTTCTTCCGTAGATTGGGCAGCATACAGGAGAAAACGAAATGAAGTTAATTTAGCGGTAAAACATGCCAAAATCAACTTTTACCAAAATTCAATTTCAAATAACATAAACAATCCGAAGAAAACTTGGTCAATTTTGAATGATATTATGGGGAAAAAATCCGATAATACAGAGATCTGTGAAATTGTTGATTCTTCCAATAATACTCTAACAGATTCGAATGAAATTGCGGCCTATTTAAATAGGCATTTTTCAACAATCGGTCAAAATTTGGCATCTAAGCTTGATCAATCGACAGTTAATCCCAAGGAATATTTGACCCAAAGCAAGACGACATTTAAGTTTCAGAAAGTTGAAAACAAAAAAGTACTGAAGCTTCTTTTGAAAGTAGATACATCTAAAGCTTCAGGAATTGATGATATTTCCAACAAAATATTAAAAATTGCGGCCCCGGCAATTTATAATAGTTTGACATTAATTTTCAATAAGTCGATTGAGCAAAGCGAATTTCCGGATGACCTAAAGATAGGAAAAATTTTGCCCATTTTTAAATCGGGCGAGAGAAATGATGCAAACAACTACAGACCGATATCTGTTCTTTCATGTATAAGCCGTATATTCGAAAGACTCATATACGAACAATTTTATTCTTACTTAGTCAATAATAGCCTACTCAACCCACGCCAATCTGGGTTTAGATCTTTGCATTCGACCGTCACGGCTTTGCTTGATCTCTCAAATGAGTGGTGCTTCAACATTGACAGGGGAATGATTAACGGTGTCATTTTCCTAGATCTACGCAAAGCATTTGACACTGTCGACCATTCCTTATTGTTGACTAAGTTGAAGTTTATTGGAATAGATAATCGAACACTGAAATGGTTTAAGTCGTATCTCTCAGGGAGACGACATAAATCTTTTGTCAACGGCATCCTATCTGACGAACAACCAATAACTTGTGGTGTGCCCCAAGGATCTATCTTGGGACCTCTGTTGTTTTTAGTCTATATAAATGATCTGACCACAAGCCTAGAATTTAGTACAGGTAGAATGTACGCTGATGATACAAATATTACCTTTGCGTCGAACAATTTAATAGATCTTGAACGAGAAATGAATAAAGACCTTAGAAATATTGCAACATGGCTCACTGCAAATAAGCTAACACTCAATATTCTAAAATCTGAGTACATGTTAATTAGTTCAAGGCAACGTATTGCGACTTTTGGAGGAAACTTTAAATTGGAATGTAACGGCATGTCGTTATCGTTATCCCAAACGTTCGCTTCTGTTTTTACCAGGCTATGAAGGCACTAAGACATTGTTTTATTTCTAAGTAATATTCTAATATCTATCTGATTTTTCCCGATAATAATACTTTCAGAATTATCAATTTCGTTAAATCGAAATCAATTCTGTTATTAGGATTGCATGTTTGTGAAGAAAAGCAGCAGTACAGCTCTTCGTGTTTACTATGGTGGAAATCTCGCAGTCAGGAACTGTAATTCGTGCTGTAAACGTTGGTACTTCACCTTTAATGGAGCCGAGTGTAGCGCTCCAATGGCGATTGATGGAGTATTCTACGTGTGGAGAGGAAAAGGAACCCAACAAATTCATCGTCACCGCCATATTGAAGGTCACTGTCTGAACATTCCCAAGGGAAACATTCGCGTGGGATTCTGGGTTGGAAATTGCGTGGGTTACGGTAATGCTAACGCAGACTCTGGATGGGGCTCTGTTTCACGCATTTTGGTAGAAGAGGTTCAACCACCACAGAAATAAGACAAAAATACAGTTTTAAAACGGAATGCTTAAAACCTAAATAGTTTTGGCAACATTTTTCAAATAATTATGGACGTACTATTAAGCGTAGCTGATAAAAAATTGATTATGATCTACCACGTGCTCTACAGTCTCTAAAGACAGTGTGCTGACCAGTTATATCACTGACAAACTGTTAAGTTTACACCTTAATATATACTTAGTTCACATAAACAGGATACTTAGCACCAACAGTAGAGGAGTTTTATTCAAAAAGTTATAATGGAATGTCTGCGTGTTTAAAAGAAAACGTTTTAATCTGATTGGTTGATTAGAAACCCCTTGTTCTTAATACTTGTGCATTTTCCAAAGCTAACTAACTTTCTCTAGGGTAACTTTGTTCAGGTAAAATAAATAATTTAGATCATTGTTGCAGACTGCTAAATAACAGAGCTTATTACTGATAAAAATAAATTAATAATTGCGCTATTTGGACGGACTTACTTATCCGGAAGACGACACAGTGTCTATCGACGCAGTAGCAACAAAAATAAAGAATTTCGAAAAAAGATGCTTCATTGCGACTGTCACAGATGCACGTAACTCCAATTGCGATGGCATCGCACTGTGTTGAAACGGAACAAAAAAAGACATCCATTAAATACAATGCCTTTTGAGAGGAAAAGTTTTGTTTGCGTCCGGTCTTTTTTAATAGTTTTGGAAAAAGCTTCCTTGTTCAAATATTTGAAACGATATCTGAAAGTTTCGAAAAGCATTCTATTTCACTATCGCTCTTAGTTTTTGAGGAGCTGAAAATCTTAAATTCGAAAAGTTCTATTTACCTACGGAAAGTTACAGATTAATTGTTCCCTTTCTTAGAAAGAAAGCGAACATAACGAAACGAAGATCAAATGACGCAGGTTCAATTACAAACATCGAAACAACGTTAACCAAACTATAAAACAGCACAAAACTGAAGTAATGACAAACATACCACAAAAAGACTATGAGTTCCTCGTCAACTACCAAGAGCAAAGGTGCTTTACGAAACACGCTGCCGTACGTCGCTTTTTGGAACGTTTGAACAGGAGGTTGGCATGCCTACGGGAATGAACACATGCAGAATCTGGATAGAACGCCTTGTAACGTCTTGTTAGTGAGATTCCATCACATATCAAAAAAAAGAAAAAACTTTGAACTGTCCCCTTTTCATCACCACGATATTCAATAGCTCATTCAGTCATTATTGGTTTGATTTCATTACTTAGAGATCGAATTCGTTCAACGTACGTTAATATATCGTTCACCAATAATGCTTTGAGTGCAAAGATTACAGTTATGGAAATAAGGCAGTTGTATAGTATCCGCACAAATGTTTTGTCTTTCATTCCCATTTCAACACCGTTCATGATAATCTCCCGCAACTAATAATATCAAAGTCAACTCCTTTTCTCAAAGTCTGGTTTGTGATTTAAACAACGGTAAAAGGAAATCAAAACTTTTTTCAAGCTCTAACCGGATTAAAATCGGTGACATCCGCGAAATCATTGCAGCCCTCTTTAAGCAAGCTATAAACATACAAATCCTTAACCCGAAC